>UCOM01002994.1:0-21065 GCA_900474385.1 Ormyrus pomaceus | reverse complement strand
GGGGGGGGGGGGGGGGGGGGGGGGGGGGAGGAGAGGCCGATCGATGGATCATAGTGTATTGACGGTTAATACATCGTTCTTCATTCATAGGACATAATGAGAGCTCGTGATCGTGTCACTCTCGAGTGTCGGCTTCGGCTACTCGAGAAAGCGGACAATTTCCGCGGCGACGTTTACGTCATCGATTCCGCTCTCGCATTCTCATTATTGGGGTAAAAGCCGCGCGCTCTCTCGGCGTTTGCTCGTTTAAAAAAGAAAAAAGAGAGAGGCGACGCCGAGAGCCGACGAGGAGAGAGAGAGAGAGAGAGAGAGTCTATTAACCGCGGGGGAGCTTTAATTACGAGGGAATTAAATATAGAACGCGAGAAAAGCCGCTCGCGCGCCTTGCGATATTGTACGCTGAGAGAGAAATACGGAGATGCGCCCGGGCCTTTGACACGTGTCCGCGCATGCTGTGTACCGCTCCTATGCGACTGATCACATCTTTTTTTAACCAATTTGCTTGCCCGATTAACATCCTCACTTATCACTGATTAACCATTTTCGAAATTCGATCCGGCCGAAGAAGCCTCGAAGTGAAGCTTCGCAAACATCAGTTTCATAACTCGTGTGGAAGCACGGTTTATCCGGAAATAAAAAAAAAAAAAAGAAAAGAAACAACAATCTACACGCGCAACATACGTAACATCAAATGCAAACACTGCCAGATAAAGAAGTCGATAAGATTTAAATTATAATGTCACTCGGCGTCGGCCGAATGTTTTAAATATTTATGCGGAGAAGTAATAAAAAAAATAAGTTCGGGAAAGAGGCTTTCAACGTTCGCCGACAGAACTATGAAAAACTGACGATATTGCAATTTTCTGGTCTATATAATTGATTAGATGCTCAATTTTCAAGTCAAAAGCTATCGTAACGCGCGATAAAAAATTAAAATTCAGCCGAATTTTCGAGAATATACGTACGTATCAAATTACACGAGAAATAGAGTAGTTTGCTGTTAAAATATTGGATTTTTGACTAAAAGCATTACAAAAAGTTTTAATTAAAATTGAGAGAGAGAGAGAGAAAAGTTAAATTTTCGTTTCAATTAAAAGTTGAATTTGTTATATACAAGTGAAATATGCGCGAAAAAGAAATTGAAATAGCGGCTATTTATCTTTTTCTCCGTTATCGCGCAATGATTACACTAACGCGCAAACTTTAATATATTTCTCACTTGAACGCGCATGACCCACATATTCATTTCGTAACTAAACGTACCGAATGAAGATTTGGTAAAGTCTCTTATTATAATCTTCATTGGCTTTTAACTGACCAGGATGTACTCTTTTTTTCTCTCTCTCTCTCTCATTGGCCGTGCCGATATACAATTATCATTTTAAGTAAGTCGTTGCGAAAAAAGAGCGAACATTTCGCACTCGTTCAAGAAGCAAGTGCGTCAGTAGTGATTCGGCGATACTTTGCGCCAAGTGATTTTCATCCATCGAGATCATCCAGCCAGTCGCGAACAAAAGTCGCGCCATAGAAAGGCACCGCCTCGATCCTCGATTATCGCGCCCACCATTACATCCGGGACATCTGCCGAGGAGAACTGTCCTCGTTACGTAACGATCGAAGGGGGCAGTTACTCAGAAGCCCAGCCGAATCGCCGAAGCTAACCGAGTCCGATGATGCCTTACAGATAGCTGTCTCGCAGAGCATGCGGAAGGGCCGACAGCAGCGCAGCAGCAGCAGCCCTTGAGAAACTGGCGCCGAGACACGGAGCGGCAAGTGTCCCTTGAAGTCTCGAATGACGGAATGAGGCGCCGAGTCCGACGTTCGGGGGTGCAGTCAGCGACTAGTTAGAGACACCCGGAAGCGCACTCGAGCCGCTGATCCATCATCGCTGTGCTGGTCGCACAGGACGGACAGCAGAGCAGCGAAACCAGGTGAGCGCGAAATTCGATTAACCGTTTGAGAATGCGCCGAGGCACAATGTTCGCTAGCTACAGCGCGAGATGCGCGTTTCTCGTTTTGCAGGAGCAGCAGCGAGAGATACGAGCGAGCGGCAGCGAGCGGCGAGCCGAGGGTCGCTCCTCGAAGAGGCACGATAGCACCGCTGGTGCCCTCGGCCGTGGGTCCCGGGGGGACGGGCGCCATGGCGGCCTCATCGTCCTCGTCCAGCGGCGAGCAGCAGTATTCCCTCCGATGGAACGACTTCCACTCCTCAATCCTGAGCAGCTTCCGCCACCTGCGCGACGAGGAGGACTTTGTCGACGTGACGCTCGCCTGCGACCGGAAGAGCTTCAGCGCCCACAAAGTCGTGCTCTCCGCCTGCAGTCCCTACTTCCGCAAGCTCCTCAAGGTAAGTCTCCCCGTATATATATATATATATATATATATATTCCGTTAATCTCGAAGGAGAGAGAAGAATGTCCGCCGGCCGCGGACACACTAGACGCATCTCGGGCGTAATCGAATACGTTTCGTAAAAGCGCGTCCTATCTAAGATCCCCCTCCCCTCCCGTCGTCCAGGTCGTCGACTCTCGGCTCATGCACGCGCGGCCAAATTTTTCCGTGGCTCTGCATTAATTCCGTGCTGCCCGAGAGAGACTCGCCAGGTACACACGTCTAGCAATTACCCGGCAACAAAAAGCAATCCGTCTTCCCGAGCTCCCCGCGCAACGACGTAAACAGCCCGAGCGATAGAGGGGGGGGGGGGCTGGGTTATATTTTTTCGTCGACTGGTACCTGGCCGAACGGGCCTGCACGAACGCCCCGAGCACGAAAAGCGGGCGCACTCGCGCCTATTACGTTAAATAAACTGGCTCCATTACGCATTATGGCCGGCACACGCGACGACGACGACGAGAACGACGCCGGATTTCGTGCCGACCGGAATAGAAAAATAAAAATACGATCCCCCCGTCGGCCGCGGAGGGAGAGAGGAGTAAAGCCGTAAAGCAGAGTGCCCCGTGCGCGCGCGCGCGCGTTTCGTAATAATAATTAGCGCCGGCGGGGCTTGATGTATCACGGCTCGCAGTCCGATCGGCCGCGCGCGGTGCCGCGGGGCACGTGTTGTCACGTGGGCGGCGCGGCCCACGCACCGAAATTTTCTCCCCCCCCCCCTCCCCCGACCAAGTGTCGTCGAACGGCGAGTCGACGCTTAATAATCCCCATCAAGGGCCTCCCCAGAAGAAGAAGAAGGAGGCCCTCTCTCCTCGAAAGAACAAAAAAAAAAAAAAGAGATCTATTCTCGTCGCTGCCGAGAGGCGCAGAAAAGAGAGGGGGATTGTGCAATCCCTCAAGCGAGCTTTCGTGTCCGGCGTTTGTAAGCTCGCACCGCTCTGCTCCATATTCTATTATTAAAAGGTGTGTGCGCTCTCCCTCTCTTTCTCTCTCTATCTCTCGGGAGCCGCAGCACCCGGAGATGCACACCTATCCGACTTTCTGCTGTACTTTGATCTTGCGAATGCCTGCCTCTATAGTCCCTCGTGAGAATTTGCAGAGGTTTCGAACGATTTCGACGTGGAAGGCTATTTTTACGAAATATCAAGTATTCTGATTATATGAACCCGAATTAATCGATGATGGACACTCCATTCGGTTTAATCGATGTAATTATCCCCGTTTGAAAAAGTGACAACCGGAAAATTGAAGCCAGAATGAAACGTTTGATAGGTTTCTGAAGCGTTACATTTTGTGGTCTCTGAACCCCGGGAACACTTCAATTTTCAGATTGATGATATTTAACAAATAATATAACCAAATAATAAATTTTAATGTAAAAGAATTATGCACAAAATACGTGATCCGAAAATAATAATGGCACGCTTAAATATTTCATTCAATATGTACAGACTGTACATTTTTTTATAAAGATAACTTAACGCATTTTCAATGCTTTAGTTTTTAAGTTAGTTTTTAGTTTCGTTCGGCCCTGCGCACAGGTAAACGTTTACCTCGGCAGGAATACTATAATCGTATAATAGTTGTACTGAGACTGGATAATAAATAAATTCTTAAATAAATTATTATTTCGAAAAAGAGAAATAACTTAGTTAGATAAAACTTACAAAATAATACTTTAAAACATAAGAGTATTGTAAAAGATTAAAAATTTCGCAATAATTAGAATCGCTGCACGAAGAAAAATTCTCTACTAAAAATTACAATTAAATAATCAATCTTAATGTTCTCACGGACTGACAGTGTTGGAAAAATTACAATAGTTTCTTGTAAAATTTAATATAGTTTTGATAAATTTTACATAAACTATTGTAATTTTTAAAATTACTTGTAATTAATTAAATTTTTAATAAAATTGCACATACGAGGGCGAGTCGAAAAATAAACAGTTAGTGGCGATCGGCATTAGCTGATTAAATTAAATTATTAAATAAATATTTAAAAAATTGGAAGCTTGATTAAGCGGAATGAACATATTTTTTTTTTAATTTTTTCAAGCTGTAATAGTATTTGGCAATATATTAAAGATTGTTTAACACTTACCATTTAAAATTTTCATTGCAATTTGATATTGCAATTTTACAGAAAAACAGTTTTAATGTACACTTCTCCGAATGTTTTTGTTGAAAAAAAAAAAAAAATGAATTTCAACGAAAAGCACCCACGTCACTTCGAAAATAATTAACTAAAAAAAAATAAGAAATTCGACAAAGTTCTAGAAAGCGGAGAGACATAAGAGAGATGTCGAATTAATAGACACTAATACTGGATCTGTTTTTCTCAATGCAACACTCCCGAGGCAGTGCACGCCGTCCCTGATAACTGCACTTTTTGCTCGGACACAGTATTTACCCCTTCTAATGGCCCATCACGCTTGAAAAAAAGTTTATCTCGGTTTTTTCGTGATTTTTTCATCGATTTGACCGCACGTGGATTTACTTTCTAATAGAATTTTTTTTTTCTAATCTACTTTTTTTCGCCGTTTATCTTCTTATCGAAATAGGCGACGATAACTTTTTCCGAAACTTTTCTTGCTTTCTCCATGGGCCCCAGGGAACTGTGTATTGCATTCAGTCTGCATCGGATGTTTGTAGAGATCACGTCGGAGAGTCTCGGTTGGTAAGACAGATTGACCGCCTCGGCGCATCTGTTTATCAAGTACTGTAGGTATTAACTATAATTTTCGCAATTCCTTTTTTCTTTTTTTACATTTCGTTGTAAAACTGAAATTTTTCGCCTGCATTATTCATCGGACCCGTGCATTATTCATCAAAACTTTTTTCTGACGTTGGCGCACTCATTAAAATATTTGCCAAGAATCAATAAATGACTCATAGGCATTTTTCGGTACTCGTGTATAAAAAAAAATAAACTCTAAACTTTCGTACCAACAAGTACGTTTGAATAGAAAAAAAAAAAAAAAAAATAGCGAATTCGCGTTCGAATCTCACGCGATTAAATTCTAAGAACTCGATTCCCACTTCCAAAGTGAAAATCGACGGTTCAATCAGTTTCCGAAAGTTCTTCCTTAAATCAGCCTCGTTTCTCCGGGCCGCGGCGAAGCCTTTCGAATGAAACATCCAGCGACCGCGCCGCGCTTCATTTATTTCGGAAATAATCACTGGCCGCCGTCTTCGTATATTAGCATATGCAAAAATCCTCGCTTGTTTCAGGGACGATAAAGATTTTTTGCCCGTCTTAAAAAAAAGAGAGAGAGAGAGAGAGAAACGGTACATCGCCTATAGAGTCGTTATATTATCGTGAGTGATCCGCAAGGGGGCAAGTGTTAGGAGATAAAAATTCCGCGTCATGCAGAAGCAGCTCTCTCTCTCTCTCTCTCTCTCTCTCTCTCTGTCTTTCTCGGGCCTCCGCGTTAATTTAGACACTTGCTCCGAGGCGAAAGACAAGCGATATTAATTCGGCCGGTCACGCACTTTGCGTGATGGCGAATTGCTCCGTCCGAGAGAGAGAGAGAGAGAGAGAGAGAGGAGATGAGAGATGACGTGGTCGATTAGACGCGCAAGCGAGCGAGCATTTGCCCATGTAAGTAACGCGAGCCGCTTCTCTCTTCTTCTTCTCTCGGCCCTCGGACGCAAGTGCGAGTCGCTTAAACGCTGATACAGGCCCCGCCGAGCGCGGCGCTAATTTCTCGAAAAAATAACTCTAGCCACCGAGGAGCCTAGACTCGGTGTTTGCGCGAGTGCTGACACTCGCATGCCACCGCGTGCCGCTCGACGCCGCTCGAAGGAAAAGTGTCTAAAGTGCGCGCGCGCGCGCGCGAGCGCGACGCCTTCGGTTTTAAGAGCCTCCTTTAAAAACTCGTTAACGTTAAGCATTAGCTTTTACAGACAAAGTATGTGGATATATACGAGTGCTCCTCGGCTTCTCTCGTTTTTTCTTGAAAATAAATATCGTATCGCGTTATTCCTCCGTGCGGATATCTGCCGTAACGGCCACGGTCCAGTTGGCGAGCAATATCGCGGACTTTATCGTTTAACATTTGTAAAACAAACGATTCCGAAAATTCGTCGCTCGCCTTTCGATTATTTTATCGAAAAATGGACGAAAGCTCGATATCGGGGCAAAGTTTCGGCGCGCTTGGTTTCGCCGCTCGCGCGCTTGTACTTCAATTTCTCGTCGCGTTCGTCGCGCGGGGTATAACCGTTTTCTCGGTCGGGTCTCCGCGCGGCACGTGGCGCGCGAGAGAGCGATCGAGCCCCGAAAATATTTTCAACGGGAAATAATTGCCGATATCATCAGGCGGCGCCGGGCATTAAATTAACATACGCCGTCGGAGTGCTGCTGCCGCTGCTGCTTTCATCTGCCCGCGGGCGCTTTCTATTGGCCCCGAAAAGGAGGCACGGGCGGAGAGGCATAATACATGTCTTTTTTTTTTTTTCGCGGATTCCCGGAACGTGCGTACGGGGCGACGCACAATGCTTCAAGGGACTATTTATAAAAGCGGGCATTAGGCTGGGTATTATTTCTGTGGGCGCTAAGTAGCGTGGGGCTCTCTCGCTTTATGGAAAGGAGTAATCTGATATGACGATGTCTTGGCTCGATTAATTCATTGAAGCTCGGAGGAGAGAGAGAGAGCGACGAGGCAGGCAGTCACCAGGCAGTCGGGGAGGGAGCGCAGAACTCGGAGGTGGGGGTGTCGTCGTCGCGGTAATGCGTGATGTGTACTTGGCTTAAAATAAGACCGACCACCGCGAAGAGCTCGAAAATAATGCGCGACCGACGTGTACATATATATATATATATATATATACGAAAGCAAAATAATCGCGGCTCGCGGAGAATTTCAATGAGCAGATTCGTGAATAATATATATATATACCCATCGGTCGCCATGCCGCTGCCGATGTTTCACCGACAGCTTTTCTTTCTCTCGCGCTCTTCTCCGGCGCAGATTCGAAAAAGCCGAGTTATTTATGGAAGAGTAAACGCGATGCAATTGAATACGCGGGAGATGCAAGACTATAACACGCAGCGTGCATCGTCAGCGCCGCTTATCGCTCCGTCTCTCTCTTTCTCTCTCTCTCTCTCTCTCTCATTCTCTTTTTCTCTCATTCGAATGCGTAATTGCTCGCGATTATTGGAGAAAAGAAAGACAAGTCCGCCACGCGTCATCGGGTCAACAATTACTATTTATTCGGCGTAATGAGCGCGAGAGAGCTGCTGCCGCGCCGCGTCGCGGGTCGCCTTGGGGGAAAAAAAAAATATATATATATATATATATACCACTTTTTATCTATTAACTCATGCGGCTAGCGTTAAAAGCCTGGGTAAACATAATAGGAAAAAGTCGAAAAACAACGTTAACGCCGAGAGCGCGGTGCCGTTGTCTATCACTGTCGCCGACGAATTGCGGTAAATCTCCGCTAATGAGATATCCGCCTTTTTTTTCCCTTCCTCCGGCCGTCGCGCGCGCCGCGCCGTCATTGCTTTTTCGAAAACTCCGTCGATACGCGTCCAATTAAAATCGACTCGCTCCCGTATATCGAGTGCATTAAATCCAAGCCAGGACTTGAATTTTCTCGCGGCCCGAAAATCGCGCTCGCGCCGATAGAATCATCCCGTTCCGCCAATAGCCCAGGCCGCCGCGGCATTGGCCGGCTATTTGCATATCGGTATAAAATGCATCCGAGGCGGAATCTCGCCGTCGTCGGCCTAACCGACAATTACTCTCGCGCGCGCCTCGGCGCGGTGAAAAGCTTTCAGAACACAATGTATGCGCCGCGCACAATGCGCGCCGCGTGATTTTCCACCGGCGCGTGGTGCCACCGCGTGGGCCGGCCGACGATATGTAATTACCAAGTCGCGCGCTTGCGCAAAGAGAGCTGCGCGTAAAAATTCCTATTCACCGGCGGCGGCGGCGGCGGGGGGAGGGCAGGCTTAATTAACGAATTTCTAAACTGGCTTATTACGGCGAAATATTAATATCGCTCCGCGCGCGGGCACAATAATAACGAGTTTTATTATTGTAATTAAGAGTGGCGCGCCTAATAAATAGGCGTAAAAGAGACGGGGAAAATACAAGGCTCTCTCTCTGGCCGCATCCGGTTTTCTATATAATACTCTCGGTGCGCGCCATAACGCTGATACGCGCGCCGGTTTATCTCTCTTCCTCTCGTATTTATTGCTACCTACGTCTTGTGCGCGCGACGGCAAAAGGCTGCTCCGCGCGATTCGAAAATCTGCATTCGCGCTCTCGCGTGGGAGAGAGAGAGAGAGAGAGAGAGAGAGAGTGGTAGAGGAGGGAGGTCTATTATTGCGCTGCGCATGCAGCACGCCGTGTACCGAGGGACACATTACACCGCGCCGCGCCGCCGCGGCCAGCGAGCGAGCGAGTATATTTTTATCAACGGAAGTGCGTCGTTGCCGCTCGCGCATTCCTCTGTACCGAGAGAGAGAGAGAGAGAGAGCACTACGTCTGGAAAACCGATGCTACTAGTCTTTTGCCCCGCGCGCGCGAGCGCCGCTTCGAATCGTATTTTTACACGAGGAGAGAGTGAGGCGCCCACGCGAAAGAGAGAGAGAAAGAGAGAGAGAGCGAGCGAGCCGGCCTGCAACTCGGCCGAGCTTACGGGCATTCCGCCTTTTATGAAAGAGCAGCTCGATTAGCCGAGTCGCGATTGCACCGATCGCTCGTACGTATACGCCGAGAGGTCGTACGCAACCCGAGTATAATCGACTCCTCGTTAAAAGACAATAAGTAGGCGAGAAGTGTTGCTCGAATGAATGGCTCGTTGCTCGATTGTTAACTCGCGAGCGGCTTATCTCCCGGGATTGTTTCCTCCGCGGCGAGATCCCGGGCGAGTTATTGAAAAGGCTCGGCCGCCGCCGCCGTCGCCGCTGCATGAAAAAGAGAAAGTGTCGTGGAATTCGCGCGCGTGGGCTTCGGACGAAGGCGAGGCGAGGCGAGGCATCGATTGTCGAGAGGGAGAGACAGCTAGAATAAAGGAGCAGGCGCATATATACACGTATAAGAACGGGCTTGCCTAATGTGCGTCGGCTCGTCGCCTCGGCTCTCTCGCGCGCTCACGAATGTCGCGAGGCTTTTAGCCGAGGCATGTTTCAGCGAAGCCATGAGCAGCAGCAGCGGCGGCGGCGGCGGCAACGCTCGCAGAGCTCTCGCCGTCGGTGTGCATAACCGGATCAGAAACCATGCAGTCGTATATCTACTTTTCTACTTATACGAGCTTTAGTCGGGGCTGCCTCCGCTTCTTTTATTTTTCGTCAACCAGTTTTGCCGCGTTTAGAAGCGCAAGCGCGCGCGAGCACCGCGGAATCCAAAATCCAATAAGGCTCTCGAAGCCGCGGCGGTATCTTCAAATTCTATTACGTCGGGTAAACACTTTGTTTTTTTTTTTCTTTCTATTTCGCCCTCCCAGCCCGCTGCTCCGATAAACTAATTTCAATGAGTTATTCGTCCGCGAGAGTTTTTTCTCGTTGGGCGCGAAAACGCGCGAGGCGCCGAAAACGCGATCGCGGCCGGCCGGGGGAAATGCGAGCGGTCGGCTGCCAAGCGAATAATCGATCGCCGAAGGAAAAAGCCATTCTCATTACTACGCGCCGTTAATTACCGTGCGCCGGGCGTCGATCCGGCAAAAGAATTTCGGCCGCGGCCGGTTTCACGTGCGCGGCAGTCATTTACCGTCATTCACTCGGGCCGGCAATTCCAATTATTCCAGTTATTCCAATTAACGTCGCGCCTCTGGCAGCGAAACGATTCGAAATAATTGCGCCGCCTGCGCGCGTCCATATTCTCTGCTCTCGGAGCTCCGAGGTGCCGGGAGACGTATTTTGAAAGAACCATAACCGTCCTCAAAACTTGGCGATGGCCACAGTTGGCGTCTCGATTATTATTTCCCAACCTATTTACTCGTTGCGATAATCGTAAAGAGTGCGGCCGGACAATCGCGTATACCGACAATGACGGATATCTCCGACGGTCGGCAGCCTATCTCCGGGAGATTCTTCAATAATTTTGGCCTATCCTGACCTCTCGGTGCGACAAATTCTTACGTAAACGCGTGTGCGATTACGCAGAGAGCGAGGACGCACTCCTCATTGGCCGTAAATTCTGACAGTTTCTTTCATAAATCAACGTTTTTTTCCTCACTGCTAGCTACACGCTCCAGATCTATTGGGGGAGCCGCGAGGTCAATTAGTACAGCCCTTATCTGAGCGCTACTTTGTTCCTAAGATTAAGCGATGGAGAATTAATTTTTTTTTCGAGCATCAAGCGTCAGTCAATAATCTTATTTATTTCATTTTCGTAAGAAATTTCGGGCTAATTAAAACGTTCCGCGGCGATCCGCTACGATCGTCATGATATTAGAAATTGCGCAAAGTGGAAAAAACGACGATTAGTTAATCGGTGCTCCTTTTCGAATTGGCCTCTCTTACACCGAACGAAATTTAAAATCTTCGAAATACATCGATTAATCAGTGCTTGCCGCAAACAATTTTAATCTAAATTGCGGGCAGTGCATCAAGCCAAGCAGCCGATTAGGAAAGAATCGCCGAGAATTACTGCAGCTCGTTTCGAGCTAACTAATGAGACCATTTCCAAGTAAAATAACGCAGCTCCATCTCCCCGGCATGAAGCACACATCGGTCATTCTCGGCAGTAACGGTTTGCGAGAGAGGATATTTTTGGCCCGATAATCGCGAGTAAACGATAAAAGCTCGGTGCGCTCGCTCTTAGCTATTTAGTTCCCTACACCAGCTCCGCTCGTTAACATTCGCGATCGATCGAATTGAAAAAAGTCCAAGTTTTCTAAGCTCGAGCTTTTTGCTTTTTTTGGATTACAGGCGAACCCGTGCCAGCACCCGATCGTCATTCTGAGAGACGTGGCGAGCGCCGACATGGAGTCTCTGCTGCGCTTCATGTACCACGGCGAGGTGCACGTCGGACAGGAGCAGCTTGCGGCTTTCCTCAAGACCGCCCAGATGCTGCAGGTCCGGGGACTGGCGGACGTCAACAGCGGCGCCGCGGCAACGGTGTCTCAGGCCACCAATCCCAGCAGCAATAACGTCAGCTCACCGGTAACGGTCTCTACTTTTTTTTTTTACTTCTTCGTCAAATTTCTTAACGACACGGATTGTACATTTTCTGTCAAAGTTATAGTTCATTTTTTCGCTGATATCTTACGGCACTTTCGGCACATTTTGTCGACAATAATTTATTTATTTATTTATTTAGTTATTTTTGATAATATTGTTTTGGATTACGACACGTTCGGAATTACGAAAAAACTTGATGAAGCTTCAACTCTATTATAAAAATTAGTTCGCTAAAAAAACAATTGACGATATTCCAGACGACGGCTCGAAATCAATGGCAGGATAACGGCAGGGACCTCGAAGGAGTAAGTCCGCCACCAGAAAAGCGATCCAGGAGCTTTTCGCCATTAGAAAATCATACTGAATCAAAATCTGACCTCCAAGAATCCTTGTTGGGCCAGGCACTCGAAGGCGGTCCGACGATACACACTCCTTCCACAAACAATATTCAGGTATTCATTTTTTTTTTTTTTTTAATTTCTAGAGCTAATTAACTAACGAAAAACATCAACTGAAAAATTGATTTTGAAAATTGCTTTCGCAGGCACAATCAACTGGCGAGGACTCGAACTCGATGTCAGAAGCCGAGGAAGACACCTCTAACAACGACAGTATGCTCAATTCCGTGAAAACCGAGCCCAACGACATGATGAACGAGTCTCTGGAACATCATCGAAACACGTTTCCCGCCGCGCTGCTCGGCCTGCAAGGTGAGATTACGCGCTAAAACCACCCCCGCAATTGAACGTCGAGCATGTTCTCGAATTACTTGGGTGTAACGGCGTCTGTGAAAGCAAAGCGTTTTCCGATAGTCGTTTAGCCTTTTTTTAACGAGCCGTGACGCGGAAAAGAGAATAGTCCTTATTTTTTTCAGCCTGCCAAAACTGTGTTTTTTTTCTTTTTCAGGTCTGATACCCGGACCATCGGGAATTCACGCCGCCAACCAGGACCCTAACTATGGTGAGTCCCTTTCAAAGTCACCTTTATTGTATGTCCATTCTAACGGTCGTAGCCCAAACTAGTATCCTCCCGCCATTCCTCCGTACAACTCTGATCTCTCGTTGTTGCGTTGAATGCATGGAACTCTCGTACCTCTCAACTCCGATCTCTCAACTTCCCTTTTTCTCCTTTTCTGTACAATTCTCTTACCTACTTAATATGCGCACTGACTGAGGCGTCCTAAATTACACGTGCATCCACGAAGCCACATGTGTCTATGTATCTATTTGCGCTAATTGATGTCTATAGAAAATTATGAGAGGGAGAGAGAAAGTGTGAGAAAGCAAATCATTTTCATGGGAGTAAGAAAAAAAAACTGGGGGGCCAATGAGCGTTTATATCATGTATACAGAAATAAAAGTGAACATTGTCAAAACTTGAGCTAGAGTCTCGCGAGAAATTGGATTAAGCCTACAGGCCTAGGAAGCTTGCACCGAACCATCCGTTTGTCTCTCTTTCTTTCCTTCGGGACAGAGAGAGACACATGCGAGGAAAAATTTAAGCAACTACCTTTTAAAGAAATTCTGCGCGCGCAAGAGAAGAGAGAGTTTAGTGTTTAAGGGATCGCTCGAGCTTGGCTGAGGACTGAAAATTGGCTGGTGGTTCCAGGGCGGTGGCAGCCCTCGGGCGGCGAGGGTTCCGGCTCCGGCTCCTGCTCCGCCTGGCTCGCCGGCAACAACTCGTCCTCGAGGAACGAAGCTGCGGGCAGCATCGGCCCGACCAACAAGCAAGACCTGATGCTGCAACAACACCATTCGGCCACCAGCCAACAACAGTCGCCGCAGCAACAGGCGCTCAACGCCCTCAGCAGCCTCAATCCCGAGCAGCTCACGATAATGCACCAGAAACTGCAGAACAATCTGCAAACTCTGCAGCAGAAGCAAACGAGCGAGCAGCAGCAGCAGCAGCTCAACCTCATGCTGCAGTCCTGCGCCAAGAAGAAGATCGAGGAGCTGGCCCTGCTGCACCCCTTTCAGCATCAAATGGACTCCAACAGCGTGCAACCCAAGCCCAAGTGTCCGGAGTGCGGCAAGATCTACTCCAACAACTCGAATCTGAAACAGCACATTGTCAACGTACACACCGTTCAGACCGAATACATCAGCTGCCACGTGTGCGCGAAACAGTTCAAGACCAAGCAGTATCTGCAGATTCATCTGCTCTCGATGCACGGCATCAGAAAGCGGAAGAGCTACCCCGTCTATCAGATGCAAACGCACGCCCAGGCGCAGCAGCAGCCGGGCGGCGTTGTGGCGCAGTTCGGCAACCAGAATCCTCAGCAGCAGCAGGCTGCCGCTACCTTGTTCTCCAGCTCCGAGAGATGGAACGCGTCGGAGGAAAAGCAGCAACAGTGATATGTACATTCGTGACAGACTGATCATTCTCCATTTTAGTCGAGTCTCGTGCGATCTTGCTCAAAGTCTTAATGGCGAGAGAGCCGTTTCTCAGATAAGTGTTCCACTTGCGCCGTCTCGCCCGCCCACCCGGAGAGACGGAAAGAGAGAGAGAGAGCCTCCCTTCGTCCACGTGAGAGATAGGCGCGCGCCTTGAATTACAAGCGCGAGTGAGAGCGAGTGAGAGAGAGAGAGAGAGAGAGAGAGAGAGAGAGAGAGAGAGAGAGTGGTAGTACATCGTATTGATCTCTGCGATTCAGCAAACAACGCCTAGTGCCTCCCGCTCCTTCGCATTCTCCTCCCCTCCGGCCCGTTGCCTCCTCCACGTTGGCCCCTTCTCCACTGCTATCGGCTTCTTCTCCTCCTTCTTCGCCGTCTTGTTCTTCTTCTGCTGCCGCTGATTCTCTCCTCTTGTTGCGGGATCTCCCCCCGGACGCCTCGGAACCATTCGTATTCCGCGCGCTGTCCGCCCGCTCTTTCTAACGATATCTCCCCACCCGTTCCCGATCCCTCTTATACAATTCCACCGCTGGTTGCCCCTCTTTCGCTCTTGCATGTGGACTGCCGGCTCTATCGCGCGCGCACCCGAGAGCTTATGCTCTCTCCGCCGAGATTCGAAAGCGATCGCGCACTTGTACGAGCTCTGTAGCTGTCCTCGTGCTAACGAAGCTTTATCGTGTATCGGAACGACTGAACGCACAAGTCTAACCAATAGTATTAAAAAAAAAGAAAAAATCGAGGGCTGTAACCCCCTTTTTACAGGGAACAAACTTTTCGTACTCGGAGAATATATTTGCTCTTCCAGACTTTAGAAACAAATCTTAATTTTGAAACTTTGAAATTCGGATGATTTGAAACTTTTCATCCGGCAACTTTCGAAGCATTCCAGTAGCTGTAGGCGAACGCAAGCTGCTCTTCGGGTAAAGAGAAAGAGAGAGAGAGAGATAAAGAAAAAGAGAGAGATCCGGGGAGAAAGGAGTCGGTGATTTTCGGCTTTCGACTTTGCAGAGTATCTTTGCCCTGACGCGCCGAATTAGAGGCATCTATCACCCGGATTCGATCCGGATAACTGCGTTCGATTCGAGCTTAAGCCCCGAAGCGCAGAGATTCCTATCGATCTCGCGTACGGCGGCCCCCCCGCCTACGTCTGAGAGCTTTTCCGTTTGCCTTGCTCACCGATGGCTCTGCAGCAGTGCCGAGAATAAGACGGAGAGTGGTAAAAAGCAAGTTGGGGGCGAAATTGAGGAAATTATGATGCCGTTATTGGAAGGCGAGAAAGCAATTATTTTCGCCAAATTGCCGAAGAATTGCGACGGATTTAAAAAAAGAAAAAAAAAATCTTGCCTCTTTTCAAAATAAAATTTATACGAGTATTCGTTATTACGAGAATTCGAAACTTCCTTAATCAAAGATGAGGCAGCAAACTCGTCTCTCTCCGTTTTGCTTCTCCCCGACGACGGCGACGGGGGCCATTTATTGAGAAAAAAACTTTTTGTCGGGCTTGTTATTGAGAAAATTAGAATATTCATTTTGTTATAAAGCGGAGCGAGGGTGGAAAAAAGGAAATGGAGTGCGAGAGAAAGAGAGAGAGAGAGAGAGCGAGAGAAAAGATGGAAGAAAAAAGTTAAAAGGAAATAGGAACGGAGGCTGCCGGGGTGCGGTCTATATAGAATTACACACACCGCCGAGCGTTCGATTCGGGCGGCTCGTGTGCGTGTGCGGGAGCTCTTGAGAGACAAGACGCTCGTCAAATCGAGGCTTTCATTCTCTTAACCTCTTTTTCTACCCCAGCGGAGGCCGCTCCGCGAAGGGAAGATCTTCCATTAGACTGATGAAAAATCGATAAGTCATTAGAGAGCTGCTGCTGCTCTCTCCTCTCCTCTCCTCCGCGCCTCGCTTAATTCATCGAATTTCTTACTGCCCGCGGCAGAGAGAGCCTCGATATTTCTTTTTCTCCCCCCCCCCTCCCTCTCCGTATGCTTGATAAATTTTTTCAATTCAACAGTTCATTTCGAGAACTTAAATTTCGTGCGAAACTCCCAAGCTCCCGACTTACTGCTAACGCCAATGAAACTCGCCGGGGGTTTAATTAAAACTTTGAGACTTTAATTGAAAGCACTATACCGTATAGGCGAGAGAACGCCAATCCCGGACGCCAGGAGAAAAGGAAGACTCTTTCCTATCTCTCCATCTTGCTCTGTCCCTTCCATTATAATAACGAACTAAAATTTTCCTCTTTTATTTTTCCACCGGCTAAAATTTTCAGCCAACTTTGCATTGTCAATAAAAGTGCGCCGCGCGGCCGAAGCCCTTTATCCATCGCTCATTAATTTCGACGACTGCACAGCCAGCGAGAGCGCGAAAAATCATTTTCCAACTTTAATTAAAAGCGCCCTTTCAGACCCGATTAAGCAAATGAAAGTCGGCTTAATCGGCGGCCAACTTTTTCTCGAAAAAAAAGAGAACTTTGGAAAAGGGAAGCCTGCCGGTAAGCTTTCGCAAGAAAGAAGGATGCAGAGAGCTAAGCCGTCATGCAGCCGCTCGCTTATCCCTCATCTTTTTCCTCGTTCCAATCTTGGCTCCGTTAATGCTCGCGGGTATATTACCTCCCTTCGACAAATGACAATTGCGGGCTTCGATCTCTGGCGGATTAAGCCGCCGCCGCACGTCCTAAGCTCGTTTTTCCCTTTTCTCTTTTCTCTCTCGCTCTCGAAATGAAAGCGGCGTCGAAGGATCGGCCCCCATTTTTCCCGCCCGCTGAAAAGCGCCGGCAAGTTCGGAATGTGTCTCATTTCGCCGGGGCCGAGTGCAGCGCGCTTCGCGGACAACGAACTTGCGGGAAAGGAAGATTGATTAAGCCCCGGTGGCCGTAAAGCCTTAGCCCCTCGAACACAAGGACGGCCCGAGTTTATTAAAGACGTGACCCGACATAAAGGATCCTCCTTCGGCATCGATTTTCCCCTCTCCCCGGCCCTCTAATGGCTTTCCGATTCCGATAAAATCGCCGTCGCTGGGGCTCTCGGAATTCAAATTTTTGCGCGCGTGCCACATCGGCCGGCCGCAGTCGCGTGAGCCGGCATTAAGCAGCCAGATAAAGGCAAAAGACAACGGAACAACTCGGCGAGCGACGGCTGAGGGAGGAGAGAGAGAGAGAGAGAGAGAGCAGCGGGCGAGTTTCCGCCGGCACTATCTCTCGACTCGAGGAAAAAGCGTCCATTAGGGCCGAGCTTTTCGCGGATAACGAGAGAGAGAGAGAGAGAGCTCGAAACGAGATCAGGCGGCGGGAGAGAGGCTCGGAGCCTTCGCGAAGAAGCGCGCACGTGCGAGGGAAAAAAGCTCGGTAAGAGGGTAAAAAGTTTGCGGAAAAACGTTGACCATCGCCGCCCTCCGAAATTCAATCAAACTTGCAAAGCTCTCTGCTCTCTCGTTTCTTCTCGGGAGAGCGGCGCGCGCGGGGCATGCAATATTTACAATGTTTTCCCTTTAAATTAGCGCCGGCCGAAGAGAGAAAAAAAAAGGCTCCTGTCACTGGCGGTGCCGTCTGCATTATTTATGAGCCCCGGGGCCCTCTTGCGCTCCTCGGCGTTCGACATCGCGGCGTGCTGGGGCGGCGGGAAAAGCGGTCCATTTTGTCGATCCCGACGGCGAGAGATTTTCCGGCGAAAATCACTCGCACAGCAGCTTCTTTCGTTCGAGCCCAATTAAGTTTGGCTCTTTCCGATTAATGAATTTCCCGGTAGAAAAGAGCAGCGTTCCTGCTTTCAGTATTAAAAGAGAGCAGAAGGAGCGGTAGCCTCCGTGTTTTAAAAAGTATAAGTTCGGAGAGGGAGAGAGAGAGAGCGCTTTTCCTTCGGGTGTCGGGGGATCGATTCCCGTGCAATTTCCCGCACATGTCCGCATTGATCTGGGGGTTGGTGCCGCCGCTGCTGCTGCTGCTGCTGGCCCACCCTCGGGCGTCGCCGTCACCCCGCTCCGTTCCCTTCCTCCTCTCTTTTTTTTTTTTCCTGACCATAGCCGCCCACTCTTCTTCCCCGAGAGTCATTCCGACTACGTCAATTCACCCTCTATTTTTCCCATCCCACGAGCACGCACGCATTTTTTCGCGACGACACGTGCGCCGCCCCTCTCGCCCCATTTTTTTTCGCTCCCTCTCTCTATCTCTGTCTCTCTCTCTTTTTCTCTGCCTACTTGGTTTTTTTTTTTTTTTTTTTACTTTTTTAAACTTGGCCGCTATGGTTGGATGATGAACGGCGGGCTTTTGCATACTTGGCGAACTTTCGATGGGAGTTGAGTTTTTGTTCGCTATTAATTGGATGGTTCGGGGAGAATAAAGCTGCTTACGAGGACTTGAATTTTTAATGCGAGCGCGCTCCTCGAAGGTTTGTTGCCGAGCGACTTTTCGAGAGAGAGAGAGAGCGAGAGTCGCAAACATTTTCGTAATTATCGAGTTACGAGCGATTAATTTTCCGGAAATTCCGTGTAAAAATTTATTTCGTACGCGACGGCGATCTTGCAGAGGTGCCGCTCTGGACGCTTTTCTACGCTAAGCGTCGTACTTTTGAAAATTTGGCATCCCATTGCGGCAATAACAGTCGGCGATCTGGCTGCGGTGCGATCTTCATTCGTCTGCGATTAATTTTGCCGAAAGTCTGGGAAATATGTCCGGAAAAGAGTTTTGCAATCTGGCCGCTAGGTAGCGGCTACCGATCGACGTCAATCGCACAAAATTTGCACGCTCTAGCTGTGATAATGATAGCCGACACCTACTGGCAACTTTGCAAAATTATCAAAAGCCATTGATTTATTAATTAATTTGTTATTTTTAATTAAAAAACACGGCACGCAGTCCGGGAGGAAAGTGTCCAGGGCGGGGCTATACCGTCGCACTATATTTTGCCGTAGAAAATATCTTTACACGGGACATAGAAGTAAGGTTTTTCTCGAATTTAAACGTGAAAACAAAAAGTATGGAAGCAATAAAGCGGAGTCGCTGCACCGAATTCCGGGCGGCAAGTCCGAGAGCGCGCGAGGGGCGCTCGTAAATAAAAGGGTCTCTCTCGCTATCGACTCGTCGTCTTACCCGACGTGTCGATCGTCCGCGCGGGGCGGCGGCCTAAATTAAACTTCTCTCTCCCCCCCATAGATCAGGCGGCCTGTCGTTCGAGGGTCCGCGCGCGCGCGCGCTTCTCCCGCGCATATATACGCGTCTCCGGGTGCTGCATTAAGTTTTGAGTTCTCTGCCTTAAAAATAGCGTGTGACTGGAATTGAAATCGAGCCGGGAGTTTTCCTCGGCAGTGAGTGAGTTCGCAGAGAGCCCGGGTATATATCAAACGGTTTTCGGTTCCAACTGCGCGCCTCCCGAGCAATTCTAATAGATTGGTTCGGTATTTGGCCTCCGCGGCTCGATAAATCACGGGGCTGCGCCTTCGCTTCGCGTTCGGAGGAGCGAGGAGGCAAGGCTTATATACGCACAAAGAAACGCAATTACGTCCAAGGAACACGGCCTTAGAGGGATATAAAAAGCCCGTAATAACAAAGCGGCGTCGCGTGATTCCCCGTTTTGCTCCTAAAATTTCAGTTTCCCCTTCCCCCCCCCGCCTGCCTTTGACGCAAGGAAACGGTAAGGAAATGGGTGAGGTCTATGCTGGAGATTCGTAAGAATGATAGTCATAACGAGGAGCGCACGACCCGGATCAATACCCGGGCTTCTTACGTAGTTTGCACACTATCCGATACATCCACCTCTCTCTCTTTCTCTCACTTTCTCTCTCTCACTCTCTCTCTCTTGTTTGTTTTTTTGCGTGCAATTCTTTAGTATAATGAATTGGCTTAGGAAAAGAAAAAAAAGTTGTACTGTAAAAAAAAAATGAAACGAACAAAACTGTGACGAGACTCGTTGTTGAAGATTCTGGAGATGAAAGAAGAAGATAGAGCGGACACAAATAAATACACTATCCTACAACCGGGCATGCCCTGAGAGTACGAGAGTAGCCTGTATGAGTCGGGGGGGGAGGGTACGCGTGATGAGAAGTGTGTGCTTGGTCGGGTTTTAGAGAGAGCTCTCGAGAGTTGCTCGGGGGAAAACCGTCGGGAGAGTAAGAGTCGGGTATACAAAGAGAGGCGGTAAAGCTCTGACGCTTGACGGGGCATCGTCCTGGTTGTAGGATCGGGCAAGCGGGACGAGGCGGCGAGCCTGGCGCGGCTCTACACGGCGCTGCGCCACGACGACCTGAGGCCCCTCTGCCGCTACTGCGGGCGCAGCTACTCCTCGCCGAGCAACCTGCGCCAGCACGTGAAAAACGTCCACTCGAACTGGCCGCCGCCCGACACCTGGCCCCAGTGCAACGTCTGCGGCAAGCGCTGCAAGACCAAGCACTACCTGATCAACCACCAGCTCCAGGCCCACGGCATCCATCAGCGGCCAAGCCTCGGGGCCCACCAGCAGTCCCAGCAACCGCAGCAGCCGCAGCAGCAGCCGCAGCCGCCGCCGCCGCCCACGCAGCACTGATGCGGCCTGGTCCCTCCACACGCCCCCTCCCCCACGTAGGTCGCGAGCGCACCCACCCGCGAAAGTCGCGCGCGGCCCCCACAATTATATCGATAAGAGAAAGCGAGAGGAGAGCTGGCTGGTGGTGTAACGTTGGTGTGGTGGTGGTTGCAGATCACGGGCTCGATGAGGCAGAGGGCGCGGCCGCTTCCTACCACCACCACCACAGCCAGCACGGAGCCTCCAAGTACCATCAGCAGCAGCAGAGGATGGTTCAGCATCAACAGCAGCAGCAGCAGCAGCAACAGCAGCACCAGGACTATCGACAGCAGGGCTTCCGCTGCCCGCTCTGCACGAGGGTCATCCAGGACATCACGGGCATGCGGGCCCACCTGGACCAGCACTACCCGAGGGACTCGCCCACCTGCCCGGTCACCTCCTGCGCCAAGACCTTCTCGCACCCGAACAGCGTGCGCAACCACATGAGGCTTAAGCACCCCGTCCAGTGGGACCAGATCAAGACCCTCCGGTGGACCTACGTCTAATAATGAATATCGCCCCGCCCCCGTGCTCTCCCAAGGAATTATCGGTTTTTGACTACTTTCGAGCTTTCTGTGATATTTCGCGCTTTCAATGATTCGCCCCCCCCCCCCCCCCC
>UCOM01002993.1:0-21063 GCA_900474385.1 Ormyrus pomaceus | reverse complement strand
TTTTTCTCTGATTTTTTTTTTTTTTTTTTTTTTTTTTTATTAAACGCAAAGGAGCGAGAAGACAGTCGTTTTGCAGATAAATGCGGGGTTAGTCTCGAATATGTAATACTCGGGTTCGAAGATTCTCTTCGGGTGGAAAAGTTGAATATTTTAAAGGATTAAATTTAAAATGCAATATCCCCCAATAATCAAATTCCTCTGGGTAAATTGTAGTAATAAATTTAATAAAGTGCATTTTACGATAAAATACATTTCAAAAGTATATGGATAAAATGCATTCGAATATATATATATATATATATGTATAGTTATAGTAACAATTATCCCTTGAAAGCAGCCTCTTTTATTGTCACTTTGATTCCTTTCAGAGGAGGTATTCAGTTCTAACAAGGCAATATGGTTCTCTCCAAGCGGCACCAAATTGGCTTTCGGCCACTTTGACGACACGCACACTCCAATAATGAACATCCCTTACTACGGTTTTCCGGGATTGACCTTTCAATATCCCACCGCCATACCAATTCATTACCCAAAGGTGAGTGAATCAATATTTTTTATGATGTTTCGTTAGTCGAACGGACTGCCGGTCCTACATACATTACCATTGATTTTGTATAAAAAGGGACGATTTATCCCGTCACCTCGGCGGCATCTGGATTTTATTCCCGGCCAATAAAATTAAGGGATCGTCGCGTGTCGTTTCTTTTATGTAATGTAATTGCATCCGGTAAATATATCAGAATTTATGCCGGAAATTTCGCGATATTTCGTATTTAAAAAAAGTTTTAAACGTATTGCGCGGATCTACTATAAAAATGTCCGGATCAGTTTTTTAGCGCGAGCCGTTACGGGGGAAAAAGTTATTGACGCAGAAAGTATAAAATTTGATAAAGTAAGCTCTTATTTTAAAGGAGAAAAAGAATGAATGCGGGCGCTCCTAAGATGTAAGATAAATGGACAGAACCCGAATTATACGGGTCGCCATGAACTCCGAACATAGAATTCGATTATGCTGATATATTCAAAATAAAAAATAGTAGCACGACAGGACCTTTTCTTTCTAGCTCGTAAATAAAAATAACTGCATAAAATTTGTCTCTGTTTATAAAAATTGTAAAGTTGATTGCCTTTTTTTTTTGCTTTTTTTTCCAAATTCAAGCATTTTTGATATTTAAATTACGGACACTTCCCTCGGGCAGTGACCTCTGAAAAGGCAATTTAGAAAACTCTTACATAATTTTGCATACTATAACGACATATGAAAAGCTTAGCGGTGGAAAATGTGAAATATTTGCGATTAAAACAACAAAGTGGACGGAAAGTGGATGGGATACTGAAGTGGGGTGATATTTTACGAAAAATAGAGAAACAAATTGATGGCAGTTATCGAAATACTTGACTGAAGCGCCACTGTATTAAAACCGGTCAAATATTGCACTCCACCGTCGCGATGGATTTTATAACAATTTTATTTATTGGTTTGAGTGGACGAAAAAAAATTGTACAAAAGTTTATTCATTAGTCGCGTCCAGTAACTTGATACTCTCAAATGGAAAAGAAATATTAATTTAAAAGTGCATGATAAAAGCTTTAAAGAACTGCGTTGCGGTTTGAAAAATGACAAAATTCCAGGTTACGTAATGAAATAATTATTAATAAAAAATCAATCTGCATATAAAATAACTATATCCACAATCGCTGAATTTAGTGTTCGATTATATAGTTTGATCACTATGCAGATGTATTCCAACTGTAAACTGCTTAAATGCAAAGTGTAATCTAACTATTGTTTTGCAGCTTTTATGATAAAATACAAAACCACGCATTGATGATATATATACCGCGAACTCAGCAGCCTGCAACGGTACTTCCACCGAAATAATAAAACGTTCAATTATTTAGTTTATATTCAATGCACAGCCTAGAAAATTATTTAAATCGAACCGGCTGTATTAGAACGACCGACCAGCGGCGGCCTCTCCCGCTGCAATATCGAAGCCGTGAAAATAAATCGGCAGTTCTTTTTATCAGAAAGCACTCCCGATTTCCCGGCGTCGAACTTCGCATTTTCCGCAAAAAGAACGTCGCATACGCGCGCCGCGCTCGCCTCGTCGCGCCCCATGAATTTTTGAAAAAAACAGTATACAGATCGTATGGAAATTTGAATTGCAGCCGCGCCCGATAAGCCGATAACGCAGTAAGCAAAATATTACAGCATCCTCCCTCGGCGGACCAAAATCGGCCATCACCCGGAGTCAGATACCGCAGAGAGAGAGAGAGAGAATCCGAGGGAGCCGCGCTCCACTCTTAGAATAATAACAACAATTCAGCAGATGATAATAATCCTCCGAGCAGCGGATGATAATAATAATAATAACGCCCGTTGACAATAATATCCGATGCCGGCGTATAACCGCGGCGCCTCCTACGTCTAGTTACATTCGCGTCGAGTAACTAAATCAGTAATGGTGTTACTAAACGTAACACCCCGCGGAGTTTACGGCGTTTCAGCATTACCCGCGAGTCGGGAGGGAGAAGGGGGGGCGCGCAAAACGCGCAGGGGGCGTTACCCCCTTTCTCTCTCTCTCTCTCTCTCTCTCTCCGCTCGCCGCAAACGCCATAACGATTTGAACAACACGTGTAGGCGGACAGCGGCGAGTACTTTGTCGCCTCCCCCCTCCCCCCCTCCTCTCTGTCCGGGGAGGTGTACGTGTGTATGTGCAGCGGGAGATACGCCGGGGACACGTATACGCTGCTTATTCGCTCGCCGAACCTGGAATTTGCATAATAAAGGCTCGCGGGACGATAAAGTCGTCCTCCTGCCCGTAATCGGATGCATCTCACTTTTCGCCTCTGGGAGGCTGCTGCCGGACGATGCGACGACGCCCGGTGGGAAGGAGCGCCGAGGGTGGGCTGGGGGAAGACGTTCGTCGCCGGGAGTAACTGCAAATTGCCGGGGGAGATTTCGGCGAGGGAGTTTCTTTTTTTTTTATAGAATTAGCTGATTTCTTTGAAACGGTGTAAACGCGAGTTTCGCAGGTGATTCGGGGCGGAAAGGATTTTATTTTAACGGGGGAGAGGGGATTGAATGTAAATTTATCGCTTGTTTCATAAAATGCTTCTCACTTCGGCTGAATTGATCTTTTAAAATATAATAACTTTATATTTGCTTAACGCGAAAAGCGTATTTATTCACAGGTGTTGCAATGAAACCGCCAATAATACGAAGAAGTATTATTAATTAATTTTATTGCCGCCACCGGTGAGACGATAACACCGCTCGCGCGTTGTTTGTTTTATCGACTTATTTATTACGATCGCTTTTATCCGTCGAGCGTCGCGCCGATAAAGTAAAACAAACCTTTAAAATTTATCGCGCCCGAATCCACAATTAACAGGCCCTTGAAAGCGCGCCAAAAAATCTCGAGCTTTCGACAAAAGCACTCGAATAACGCAGGAACCCGCGGGAGCTTACCGGCTCCTCCTCGCAAATGGCCCTCCCCTCCCCCGCGAAATAGCTAAGAAAGCGTCTGGCGCGCATCTCGGCTGGAGCGCAAATTGGATGCGTGCAAAACGCATTCCCCGCATGGCGCGCGCGCGGCCCCGTCCATACAATATAACACTCGGACTTGCAAAGCCGATGGCAATCGAGCGAAACGAATTTCAATCCCGGAGCTTTACTGCGCAGCCTGATACCACTCCCCCATCTCCATTTCCCTGTTTCTCTCGCTCTCTCCCTCTCTCTCTCTCTCTCTCTCTCTTCCTCTCTCCCGCACACTGCGACCCTAACAGCTAAGCCCCTAAAGGCTCGCGGAGGCTCCGATATACACACACCTCGGGCCGAACCTCCCTGCCAATCGCGGGAAAGGAAACAGCTCGTAAAGGATGCGGGCCTCCTCCCCCCCCGACGATTGTTCCGCCGCGAGAAAGGGGCGGGGGGCAATGACGGAATAGGCTTAGGAGGAATAAATTAGGTGCGACGGGCTAAATAAGTGGAGTTGGATTCATTTACCGGGAGGGGGAATCAGACCGGTGCGTAAGGTTTTACTTTATCGCTCTTGTCTTCCTTATTAGCTCGGTGAATTGCGTATCTGGGGTGTCGATTTTATGGGAGGCTCGTTGGCGCGGATTGAGGGCTGCCGGGGAATTGCGCTGCTTTTTTTTTGGGTAGGTAAACTTCTGATGTAGCGTCGTTTGCGCGATATCAAGTTGAGTGTATTCGAGGATTTAGGCAGTTTGATGGAACAGGGTTCAAAGTCATTTGTAGAAGTTGCGAAAGGAGGTGTATTTTTTATGTGGCACAAAAAGTTAATACGTAAAGACGCATTTGTTAGAGAAAAAATTTGTATAACAATTGATATTTACCTATAACTCAACGTACAATTTCCAAAAAGTAATTGTCTGCGTCTGTTATTTTTCGTTCGTTTTCTCATACTACAGAAACGTCGATACTTCTAAAGACAGTATGTAATTCCGATTCTTGGAAATTCCTACTAGAATATTTATGGGGAACTGCTGCCGTTGGAAAGTAGACGGTATTTACAAATTTTTGTAAAATATGTACCATTCCGAATACCAGTCGCTTTCCTCTATTCATTTCTTTACGCAATACTTTTCATCTTCGGAATTGAATAAGTGATTTTGTTTATGTTCATTTTATGCCGTCGATCGAAAAATAAAAAAACAATATCGAATACTAACTTACAGAAACTTTTTCTTTATCTATAATTTTAGCGTGTCCGTAAACCAATTTGTTGAATATGTATTTATTGAAAAACAGTAAAAAAGATATTGGTGAATTTGGTTTTTTAAAATTTAAATTCCGCCTCTGCTTCTGGGCGAAATACGTAATTGCTTAATTATTCACGAAGTTTAATCTTCTCTAGAAAGAGAAACAGAAGTCTGGAATCGAATTGTCTGACTATAGTCGGCTCTTATCACTTAATATGTGCATACGAAGCGTCGTATATTTTATCGCGGCTGAATGGATTTTCTATTTTCCTACAGTTTTAATAAACTGATGAATTGAATTTGACTTATTTCTCGCTTATATTTATTTTAAAAAAAATGTAAAAAGCTATTTAAATTACTTAGAGAAAAAATACACTGCAGCAAACCAAAAAAAAAAAAACAACTCCTTCAATCACTCCCGGATAAGCATCATGAAAAACTGAGCAACAACGATCGAGGTAAATCAGCGCCGAGTCCCCGTAAAAAGGCTGAAGCGAAGTTCCTCGCCTTTAAATTGATTTCAAGGCCGCCAGTCCCGGAGCGCCGAAAGATGGGTGCCTCTCCAGGGGACAGCTGCCGCGGCTCGGCTCGTGTCCCACACACACTTTTCGCCGAGGCGACGGACAGGTGGTTTCTCGGACTCGCCGTAAACGCTCTTTAAATTTTCCGCAGGCGAGTCGACGGCTCGCCGGACGGACGGGGCGAAGTGTATTCGGGTGTGGATCTGTTTTGTTCCTTTTTTTACTTTTATTTCTTTCCGAATCGTTCGTTATTTTGGATTATGCGCTGTCGGCTCTGTTTTCCGTGCGCGGGGATCGTTTAATTTCGCTTACGCCCGCTGGTTTCGGCTCGCTTCCGCGCGAAGCGGAGGAAATGCGAAGCGTCAGCGGAATTGTAATTCCACCAATTTTGTAATTGTTTTTGAGTTAAATGTAGAGGGGAGCGCCGAGAATTTCAATGGGTAAACGCGATTCGTAATAAGCGATCATTACCGAGCGAAGGATCAATTAAGTTCCGCGTAAAAAACTACGGCTCTCCCGAACTTCTCGCGGCTACGAAACAAAAGGAAAATGCTGCCGGCATATTTGATAAGCGTATAAACCAGTTTCCCAAAATTCGCAATTAAATTTTTGCCGGGCGCATCGGGAAGTTTATTAAACCCTTGTTTAATTGCAGCCTGCCATCGGCGCCGAAACTCCGCTAAGTAAATTACAAATTTCGAGGGCGCCGGAGTAACCGTCCGAAATCGACATTTGATCCCTTACAGCAGAAAATTGGGTTCGGTAAATTAAGCCCGCCGCGAAAGTTGCTGAAAATTTAGCATATTACCAGGCCGGCTAAATGCGACCGTCGTCAAGTATGGCGGGCGAAATATCGTTTCAAAATTGACTGAATACCTAATACAAAGTTGTTATTACCGCGTATAAACTACTGGCAAGGTGCATTATGCAAAGTCGCATCAAAACTCGCGACGAACTTGATTGTAATGTAGCGCGCAAAAAAAAAAAAAAAAACGAAATTTTTCCCCTCAAACGAAAAATAAAATGCAGCCTTCGCCGCTCGACTTTAGTCATGCACATTTAGATTGAAACAGTAATAAAGCTCGCTCGCGGTATTTTAGCATTTCTCGAAAAATTCGAAAAAACGGGCGAAAGCAGTCGCCGCCGCGGGTTTTAATTTTTTCGCGCGCGGCGCCGAGGCTTTGAATAATTTACATAGCTCTGCATGAAAATACAAGAAAAGCGCGGGGGAAAACGTTGCGTTACATATCGTTGCGCCTCTCTCTCTCTCTCTCTCTCGCTTGTAAAAAGAAAAGGCGCGGTCCCTTTGAAAGGAGCCCATTAGGAACATCTAACGAATGACCAAAGCGAGTCTTTTTCGACACACTCCTCCTTTAACCCCCGCGCGGATGTCTGAAAATTCCGGAGCTCATAAAAATTAACGATCCACGACTTGTAATTACAAAAAAAAAACAACATGCGCGCGCGGAGGGATCCTCTAACTCATAGCCCGAGAAAGAGAGAGAGAGGGGGGCAGGAAGCAGCTCAGCACCGCCGCGATAATTACAGCACCGCCGAGTAATACTTGCAGAGGGAACATTCGCTTAACGATAGTAATAACAGCTTTCGCTCTTACATAAAACCAGACAGGGAGAGAGAGAGAGAGAGGCTCCGGCGGGGAACACGTGTTCGCGCAGATCATGAATTTTGCGCGACGCGGACGACGCTCCGGACGACGAAATTATCGCCGAGACTTTTCGCCGAGGCCTCCGCTTCCGGGCTGTGGGGATACGCGGAGAGAGAGAGGTTAAGCGGAGAGGGAAGGGAGCAAAGCGAGGCGGCTTTAATTTTTTTGTACTAATTAGAAAAACAAGACTCGCCGGGGGGGATGTTGCGCCGGTTATGCTCGATATTTATATTCGGAGGAGCGGGAAAGTTTAAAGCGGCTGGGTGGGAACGGTCGCCGCGGAGAAATTTAATCTCGCTGCCTTGTTTTATTTGATTATATTTGTTAATTGTGTCTTTTCGGAGAGTTTCGGTAGCATCTTCCTCCGCTTTCTTTTCTCCTTTCTGCTTGTTGTGAAACTGAGCGCAAGCCGACCTCTGAATAGTCATGAGTGTATTAAAAAAAAAAAAAAAAAAAATGAATCTACTGTCTAAAAAGTTTGTGCAATTTATTTACATGCTGTTTAATATTTTTAAAAAGTCAGGCTCCTTCTTCTTAAAAGTTTGAAAAGTCGGACCTGCTACCCGACCTTTTAAACAAAAACAATGTAAAGTCTAGTTCAAAAACAAAACGTTTAATATTTTTTAAGAGCTCTCTCGGAGGCAGCTAAGATAAGCTTCTGAAAAATAGTAAAAGATTTACGTCAGACCTGTGCGCCACCCTTGAATTTTTCTCAAAAGCGTATCTCAAAGCAAATGGCCCATTTTTCGAATCATAGCCGCGTCTCTTGACCTCTAAAAAATTTTCAAAACCTCCACCTTCCCCCCAACATACCGAAAACAAACCCGACTGCGTCCCCAAAAATCCAGAAATCCTCCCGCAAACAGCGCGTTAATTAGCACCTCCGCAGCGATCCGAGAGTATATCGCCGGGCTGCCGCGTTTAAAGCAGCTATTTATCAGGCGGCTTTGATTCTTGTCAAAAGAGCGCCGAGGCGTCGTCGCCGGCGGCGTTTGAGCTCGCCTCGGCGGAGACGCAATAATCCGGCCGCGCGGCGGGTCCCCCCGCCCCCTTCGGCGCTTGCCGGCGCGCTTTTGTTCGGCGTTTCTTAATCGGCATAAATGCCGGCTCAAAGAGCGCCCCGGAATACCGCGCGACGCTTTTAATTAATTGTCGTTGATTAGCACCCGGTCGAGAGGCCCTTTGACGGCTTCGGCGGGATCTCTCGGCTGCTGCTCTCTCTCTCTCTCTCGGGATCGGGATTTTGAAGGACGGAATATGAATTCGGATTTAGTTCCGCTTTGTATGTTTTGTTTAGTTTTAGCGGCGGTGACCGTCCAGGCTTAAAATTATTTCTCGAAGTGAATTGTTGGGAGGTCTTGCTGGTGTCGAGCGATTAATCTCTGTTGAAGGGACGTGCAATGTTTTTTGTTGAAATTAATGAACTTCAATATTGGATGTTTTATTAAATTTATATGGACAACATGTCTTCGTTTGTATAATAAACAAAATTAAATTGGATTAATAAGCATTGCTTTTGTATTTATTTTACGAGAAGAAATGCGCATTGTGCAGAATTTTAAATAAATAATAATTTAATAACGGAAATCTGAAAAATACTGCCGTTTCATTAATTCATGATATTATATTGCAACAGTTAATCAACATAAATTATATTGAATTTTGATAAAATCATTTTCGCAAAAACTGGCACAAAATGTTATTAATCAGCGTGGAATAAAAAAAAAACAATGATCCAGAGATCATAAAATTATTAAAAGAACTAATTACATTATAAACGATAGAGTGAAATGATTAATTACCTCAAAGGGAGACCACTGCATTCGGGGTCGCAATTTCAGCTTTTCTACCATCTATTCGGTTCCAATCCAAACCGTTAATTAATTACTACCTGTACAGATCAATGTTTCATTTTCAGCGGCACTGTAATATGCGGTTATTATGATTTCAGTATTAGAATTCGTACAGTGGAATGAGCGAATTCTTCGATGATCCTTTTATTCGCGTTTGTAATTGCATCCGCAATTAACTTTCCTAATTAACATTACTGTAAATAGGTCCTGTAAAATCTTCTTACTACATTAATATAGAATATTAGTCATATTACAAGCTTCGTCAATATATAAAATGCGATAGAATAATTTAAAATTTAAATACGCTAAATAAAAATACTGCAATGTTTTGAAAAGACATTTTCAAAATTACATCAAATTTTCTGGCTTTATCTAAATATTCAATAGAGCTTACTTTCGATCCAGATACTCGGATCATCTTTTTCTCGTCAGTAAAACTTTTATTCATCGTACAGTTCGCGTCTGGGGAAATAACTGTACTTCCCATCTGAAATCTTGTAAGATGACAGTTATAAATGAAATTCAGTTTGATTTAATTTAAAGCGCTTTTGCGAGCATCATTTTTTATTCCGCGAAATATTTTTAGCCACAACGTCATTAAAATTTCGTTTATATTTAAAACTGATGTATCGTTGTATTTTTTCGTTTCAGAGCGGAACCCAAAATCCAACGGTAAAATTGTATTACGTCGATTTGGAACAAGTGCTGCGACACAACGTCACTTTGGTAGAAATTGATCACCCGTCAAAGCTGAATAACGAAGAACGAATTTTGGCAGCGGTCACTTTCCCAACCGAAGACATAGTGTCCACCATTTGGATGAATAGAGTGCAGAATCATGCCTTCTTCGAAATGTGCAACGTACACCAACGCAACTGCTCGACGGTGAGTTGAAAAGAAAATGTTTAAATACGTTATACGCAGCTTTCTTACAAGCAAAACTGTTAAAAAAAGATAAATTTTAATCTTCACGTAACAACAAAAATGCGAATCACAATTATATTTTTATACTATTTTGTTTAAAATTAAACTGTTTCTTTCAGGCGCTCGCTTACAAGGAAAGAAATGGCTGGGTCGAGCAGTTCGTGCCTCCATTATTCAGCAAAGACGGCACTGCCTTCCTTTTGATCTTACCGCAAAAGCAGGGTAATCGCGGTAATTGGCGGCATGTGGTTATGGTGACGAATGCGACCTCGGAATTCCCAAAGGTGGTGCCTTTGACTTCGGGGCTCTTCGTCGTCATTGAGATCACGGCTTGGGACGAAGACAATCGCTACGTGTAAGTACTCCTTACCGGCGATGTTTAAAAAAAAAAATTAGCTTTTACGGCGCCGCTTTACACCTTGAAATTTCGACGATAACCACTGTGCTCTTAAAGGAAAAGTAAGAGGCAGAAGAACTTGACCCTGCTTAAAAAATAATTTATCGCTCCCCGTTCCTTAAAGTAGGTCTTGCTCTCGGGACCAGATTGTCTGCAACCCCTTGAAAATGTCTCAAAATCTTTCATCGACTGTGGATTTTAAAGTTGTGATTATTAAATTAAAAAAATATTTAGCAGCGCTCATTAACACACAGAGAAAATTTTTTTGTAAAAATTAAGATTTTTTTTTTTAAATTACTGTTTTTAATGGTACTTATGAGACATGCTCGTATTTTAATAATTTTTATCGCAATTTTAGTATTTTTTGCAATATATTTCGTATGTTTCACGATAATTTTAGTAAATTTTACAAACTAAATAGTAAAATATACGAAATATATTGCAAAAAATACTAAAATTGCGGTAAAAATTATTAAAATATGAGTGTGTCCTATGAGTACCATTAAAATAGAAATTTAAAAAAAAAATTTTTCTTAGTGCAATATTTATTTTGTTCATAATTCACAGCACTCTATTTTTTATCATCTTTCTCACAAAACAAGAAAATTTATAATATCGCGAAGCCCGAACCCCGAATCAAGGTCCTCTTCTCAGCCCCCGCAATCTCGGGCGGTTGTGCTTTAGTTTTGAACAATTTCCCAGCTGAAATAAGGAATCAGCCGATGCTTCGCCGGCGAGAGGAGAGGGGAAACTAGAGATGAAGAACTTAAATTTAAACGTCGATTCACTTTACTTGCGCAAACTTTTACGCGGAGCTCTCCGTGTTGTATGATCAATTTTAGACCTGGTCGGCCGCCGCCGCCGAACCGCAACTTTTCTACCGACGTGGCCATCGCGCAGTCTGCTCTCTCTCTCTCTCTCTCTCTCTCTCTCTCTCTCTCTCTCTCTCTCTCGCCGGGCGAAATGACTTTTTAATTAGTTGATCCTGCCCGCTTTTATGAGATTGCGTACGTTGTGCTTTTCCGCGAGAGCGGCACTCGTTTCGGAGAAATTTCGGCAGCGAAGCTGCGATTTCTTTTAACTTAGTTGTGGGGTTGGCAAACAGACAGTTTCTTGGATTGTCGAATTTTTTTTTGGTATTCATTTGTAGAATAGTCTTTAATTCGAGCAATGAACGAATGATTGAAATTCATTAATTAAAGTTTAATAAGTGCAATATTTTAAACAAAATTTGGGAACTTTTAAAGGAAAAAGTTGAAAATCAGTGCTGTCCAAAACTTAATATCGATTCATTAATTAGTTTTACTCGGTTTTATCAACTTTTAGTTAAAAGAGAAAACAGAAAATACGTGCGCCGAATCGTCGAGAAATCGCTAATTCTATAATTGCATGATACAAAAAAGTAGTATCCTTGGTTTTCGAGGAAACATTTTGAACAAAACATGAATTCCAAAGCAAAGCCTCGGAATTTTCCTTATCGAGGCCAAAGTTTTTTACAAGGCGACGACGAGCGCAGGAAAAGCCGTATCTTATACAAGACTTGCGCCGAGAAGCTCCGACTGCTGCAGACGTTGGCATAAAAGAACGTGACTGGACCTTAAAATTTAATTGGTTAAGTCGAAGACTGAATTTTAAGCGTCCCATCGATTGGCTTCCTTCCCTCTCGGTTCATTTCTTTTTCTTTTTTTTATTTTTATTAGATCTTCAACGCGGAAACTAAAATTTTGAAAAAAAAAAAAAAATTGAGAGGAGCCGAGAAGGAACATTACTGGACCGTACAATTAATTAGTGAGCGAAACTTTAAAGTGTTTGAAACTCGGGCTCGAGTCGATCATTACCGTTGCAACGTTTATCACCAGTAAGAGGGCTGGAAGAGATTGAGAAAATCGAACATTTCGAATTATTGGTTATATATGCGTCTTTTTAAAGAATTTTCTCAAGTGTTATTAGCAGCCGATTTCAATAATTCTTAATTAAATGAGCGATATCATTTGAAAAGAAGAAAAAAGCGTTTGTTTTTGAATTTTCACACCGCAGCTATAATTTTTATTGTAATTACCTTTTGTGGATGAGAATTGTTTTATTTTAGAAATAAAAGATTTAAAATTTTTAAGTTTTTCTTTTCAGTTAATAAATAACAACAATAAATGATCTCTGCGTTTAGTTAGTTAATTAAACAAAATTTCCTTGAAAATTCAACTCTTTTTTTAAAACGTAAATCAATGCAATGATATTGAGCGTTTCACGCATTTAATGTTTTTTATATTGGAATTATGAAAGAATATAGGTAAAACGTCAATTCATTTATCCCAGCTGACATAAATTTATAGCATTTATTCGGCCTGGTAAATTTTTGTAGAGCATAAATAAATGTTTAAATTCCCTGCTTATCCATCACCCCGATAGAAGCGACAATGTTACTATCCGCAATAGATTATGATTCGCGCACACAGAAAATTTGAGAGAACTTTAAATAAATTTGTAAATTTGTTTTTATTCAAGATTATTTTAAGTTTTAAAAACACGTCTTTTCGCTTCGGAGTCACAGCAAAATCTGACAATTTTCTCCAACGCATTCGCTCAATTGTCTGACAAATTTTTTATTTTATTAAGCAACTGTTCGTCATTCAATTTAAAATAAAGCGACATATTCAATTCAGACAAGTGTTCCTTTGACCAAACGTCCGTGAGAAAGCCTCTACTCATTTTTAACCCCGTGCCTTCCTTCATTTACTGATTGACTTATTTCATGAAAAAAAATTCGCCTCACAATCATTGAAGGAAGAAAGCGGCCCCGGACCTGAAAGGTTTCGACTTTTACCATTCGCCGGAAACACTTGTCATTATTTTATTCCTTTTTTAAATTAGTTTTCAAATTCAAAAAACTTAAATATAATTAACTTTTAACTTTATCGTTAATAAGAGACAATTGGACGTTTACAATCGTTCTTTAACACTTTTTTAAAATTTTATAAACGAAACGGTGTAACAGACAATTAAACTTTTTACCCCCAAAAATCCCCCCAAATCTCCTTACATCCATTTTCCAGCACTCGACGCTAATTTCCCCTCGAGATTCCTCGCAAAAATAGCAGGCTCCGTCGTAGCTGCTTATCCTTTGCCGCGCGTGTTCGCGGCATTTTCGCGTTATCCGACGCCCCGGCGAGCTCTCGACTTTTCCTTCCACCTTCGCCGCGCGTCGACTCCATTTCTCTCGCTACTTCTTATCCCCTGTCTCTCCTCCGCGGGCAAATCGAAAATCGCGCGGAGATTACGGCCCCGACAGGCTTCCCTCTCTCGACGTCGGGCGCGCCTGCCTGCGCGAACGTCGGAATGATATCGGGCCCCCCCGCAACTCTTTCGAATTGCATTTTGGCGAAACTTGCGGATCTCGAAACAGGTATACGCGCCCGAATTCGTAATCCAGAGGAAATCAAGAGGAGTCCTCTCTTTCCCCAATCAGTCATCGCAAGTTGGTCCGACAAACGATATCTCTCCGCGCGAAGGAGGGAGAGTTTAAACGACTCTCGAATAATAATTTGAGCCGGCCGCCGTCGAATAAAATATTTACGCGCCGCGGGCGTTTTTGCCTGTTTTTGCCCGCCGCCGCGTGTGCCCTTTTTTTCGCCCCCGCGGCCGCGAGATACGTGCGCGGAGCGCCACCGCGGAGGCATTAGTCGCCACGCCGAGAAAAGGGGGATGTATCATGCTTTATTTAAATCGTAAAAGCGGCGTCGAAAGGCCATGAATCCTTATCTTTACGGCGCTGAATTTACGGCAAATAAAATTGACGTGTTCCTTACTTGGGAGGGCCCAACCCCCCCGTCCGATGCCGATCTCGACGCGTTTTTTTCGATTCCTCCCTCCGTTTACGCGCTGTTCTACATTTTACCTCCCGGCGTTTTAGGAATTATACGGCTTCCCGCGCGTTGCAGTTTTAATTTGAAAATCGAAGTCCGGGGGATTGGTTGCTCTCGGCTGCAGCGAGGCTTTTAAAGTCGTTGCGAGCCGTTTGCATACATTTCCCGGTATAGTTGCTTTTCTATCCGAGCCGTAAAGGATATCAGAGCTGCTTATTTGAGAAAGCAATTTTTCTTTGAATATTTTTTCATTTCGAGTCGCGCGCATAATCCTCTTTTATGGGCGCCTTTAAGCATCGCCATAATATTATATTTGCATGCGTTTTAAAAATGTATTAAAAATTTAGTACAAAATAGCGAATGAAAGTTTAGAGATCAGGTATAGTATTAATAAAATATACAGTAATTAAAAAAGCAGCCAGCTTTTCTGTACTTTTAAAGTTTTTATAAAAAGTTTCCCTCGTCCACTTTTCCCCTTTATTGCAATATTTTCCTTTCCACGGCGCAAAAGAGCTGATTATAATTAAACATTAAACGAGGGATTCATTGTTTATAATTACAAGCTTTTTATGCTTATATTAAATCCGGGATTAAATCCAACTTAAAGACAACCTAATTACTCGAATTTCATGAAAAAACTCCTAAACACCGCTTGACAATCGCCTAATAAAAAAAACAACACCACCCACCGAACGAATCCCAGACCCACTTTCCACTCGACCGAACATCAAGGACAAAATCTTCTCGCGAAAAGCACTTCCACTCCCGGTATCTTGGCCATCCCAGCTCGGTAAATAAAAACCGCCGAGCGAGCACGTGCCCGTTTTGAGTAGCGGCAGGACCTCTCGGGGAAGGAGTGGGGGTGGGACGAGGCGATCGGTCGAATCGCTCGCCCGGGCAGTTGGGCACGTTGCGTCCGGGCGGGCAGGCGCGCGAAATTGCCAGCGAGCCGGCACGTTCCCCGCCGTAAAACGACTTGGCCGCGCCGATCGGAGGCATCGATTGCCCGACTCGGCAGCCCGGCACGAATTAACGCCGAATTAATCCGAGAGCCGAGCCCCCATCGCTCTTCCTCATCCGATCGGGAGCAGCAGAGCGACTTTCGCGCACTCACGCTTAGGAGCAGCTCCGCTGGCTCTCTCGGGCTGCTCGGAAACTCCAAAGCCATTATCCCCCCGGAGCTGCTGCTGCTGCTGCTGCCGCTGCCGCTGCCGTCGCTGCACCGCTGCTGCTATTGAATTACGAAGCTCCGCCTTTCTTTTAGCGAGAACTGCAACTCCCGCAAATTGTTTTGCCGGGCACGAGGGGAGGAGGATAGGCGTCGGGAAAATAAAAGGGGCGCGGAGGGGCTTTCGCACTAATCGAGATAAGCGCGCGTCAGATTTTTCTATTTCTTATCGGCGCCCGGGGGGGAGGTATAAGGCATTGTCCGCGCTGCTTCGATGCGCCGCGCTGCAGCCGTTTTAATCCTTTTCCGCGCGCGCGGTCTCTTTTAATTGAAAAAAAGAATCGAAGTGTCAGTTGCAATACACGCCGGGCTGCTCCGTCGACACTTGTTTCTTTTGCTGATGTATCATTTTGTTTTTTATGGACGGCTCGAATTGGAATTTAATTTCGCTCTCGATTCTGAATCGTTTGTTTTTCAGTTAGCTGACCATTTTGCTTTCTCCTAGAGGTAACTTTATGATAGTAATTTTTGGAGTTGTTCGAAAAACCTGTTATAATTGTATTCTCTAAGGTATTAGTAACAAGAATAATTGATTTTTGGAAAATGTCTGTATGGATGTGTGTGTATACGTATACGCCTGGATCTCAGCTTCTGTTGAACGCATTTACGTCTTTCATGGTTAATTTTTTTTTGCTTTTTTTGTGATGGCGGCAAAAAATTTTTTATCGCAAATTTTCTATTTTCGAAAAATTTAATTTTACTTTTTTTTAATGATAGGATTGAGATATTTAAATCGAACAAAGACCATTTGAAAGAGCATAAAAATACCTATAATTTCAGAGAAAAAAAGTTACTCTAGCTCTTATGATTCTTTTGTTGTTAACAAAAACGTGTTTTTTTTTAAAAAGCTTATAATTCTTAATTTAAATTATCAACTGCTCTGAAGAAATTTTTGGTAATTAAGAATATATAGAGCTATAATCTGTAAACATTTCAAACCATTTTGTCAATTAATTTTTTAATAAAAGTGTATCTTAGTGAATTGTTGTTCAGAATTTTTGAAGAAAGTATTCGATTTTTTTTGAGAAAACGAAAAGTTAATGTTTATTTAAAATAAGTTTCCGTAGTGCATATTTCTTTGTTTTGAATGACAGAGGCCAAACAAACGCTTGTCTTTATGTCTAGGGAAAATTACTGTTGAAAATAAAAATAAAAATAAAAATGAAAATGTTTGTTTATAGTTAAAAATAGGGACAGATTCACAACGTTTATTTCGCACAATAAAGAAGGTGATTTAGTTGTAAAATAAAGAAGCAAATGCCTCGTTTTGGAACTGCGGGAATGCGTAGGAAAAACATTTAAATTATAGAGCGAGCGCGCGATACTACGAATTTCGTGAGCGCGCGCTTCTCTGAATTACTCGAGCGCGAGTAAACAATGCGCAATCTCAAGAGGTTTAAGGAGGACGTTTGAAAATTATCATTTTATTTGTTTTAAATGGTGAAGCTTAATTGCGTTGTGATTTGCGGTATTGTCTCGTGATTTTGTGTAAGCGCGTGTGTCGTTTATAACGTCAGCTGGAATATTTAATAGAATTTTAAAAAGGCGACGTAGAGGGACTTTGTAAAAAGGAAAAAAGAAAAGAGATCCTCAACAAATAAGTCTTGAAAAAAAAGGTAAAAAATATGGTTACGAAATGAATATAATGAAGGGCTCGCGGCCGACTCAGCGCGTTTCGCATGTCGATTCGCGGCTGTTTTAGCCTCAGCTCGGGATACGTTGCGTTACCGAGGCTGTTCGACCCACTGCGAGACTTATCTCTGAGAAATAATCCAGTGAGTAAGACAAGACTATTGGGTCAAGCCTAGACCGTTTTGGCTAAGAGATAAGCAGCAAGCGTCTAAATCGAGAATCAAAATTATTTGAAAAGAAAATAAATAAAAAATAAATTGTTTTGAAGGAAGTCTTTCGTTATTTCTTACCTCCTCTAATAACATGAATAATCGGTCTCTTTCAATGATCGACCACTTATTTTTTTCGTCTTTCACTAAATTTCCAAATTTCAAAAGAATTATGTGACATAGAACAGTTATAGTTTTATTATTATTAATATTTTATTATGATTGTTTACATTAGTTTCAGCAATATAGTTCAAATCAAATATAAAAAATTACTTTTCTTTGACTAATAATTACTAGAATAAATTCAATGTACTTGAAATTTTTATTTAATTTTCTTCAGGTTACGTTAGGTTAAAATCACCTTTTTGCTCTTGTATTGAACATTATTTGTTGATATGAGTTATACAAAGGTTGAATTAGCCCATGCATTTTTATCCAAGCTTGCGCCAAATCGAGCTTTGCGTACGGAGTTCCAAAAATTCTGTTTTTAGGGCTATAAATATTCCAATAATAAAATTTTTATTTAAATTTTGTTTACTTTTCATTAAATTCTAAAATAGATATAAAAATAAAATAATAATACAAAATTGTTTTTAATGAATCTCGGAGATAATGTTGGAACGATAAATTAGTTAGGAGAAAGTTAAATGCTAATGAATTGGCAGCGGTTTTTTTTCTTGTTTCCAAATCCTAATTTCTCGAAAAACGCACTATTATACCTATATATTTACTGGAAATTCGCAGATAATTTAGTATAAGTAATATTTAGATAAAATTTTATCAAAATTTGATTATTATTTTTTAAGATACTAAAGATTAGTTCTTGAAGTATTTTGTTGAATTGAACACTTTGCTATAGACTTTTTCTGTCAAAGTATGATAAACCAGAAATTTTAGTAAATTCGTATAATATTGTTATTTAAAAATTATTAAAAACTTCTATCACACTCTAAATAATGATTCAAGTCCTTAGGATCATATTTATTCATACTTACAATAAATTAGACTTGTTTATTTAACTGCTTAAATTATCATAAATTTTTTCTCTCTATTCCATTCTTTAAATTTCTATATTAAATTTATAAATTTGATCGCAGAATTGTTAAAAAAAAAACTCTTCCTACGTGATTTTAACTAAAAATGCATTTTTTTAGAACATGAAAATCCTACTGTCAGTAGCCTCTAAGAAAAGAATTAAAAAATGATTTCCTATTATTTTTAAATACATCCTGTATTGCTCCCCAAGTCTCTAACTTGCAATTTAAAACTTTGACATCAAATATAGTTAAACATAAAGTGAATCGCACGTTGGAAATACAAAAGCTGCAGGACGAAGTTAGCGTGAAAAGACTGAATTTTGAAAGGCGCCGATGGATATATCCAGCAGAAGCTCATCGACTTCGAGAAATTCACTGCACAATTGCCGGCAGAAATAAAAACGAATCGTATCCGGCAGCAACAACAACAGTTTGAAAAGAATCGATTAGAATGGATGGAAATGGAAGGCAAAAAACACTGATTCCGCTGTGAAATTTTCATTTTTGAAAACGTATAACGAATAAATAGAAAATGTTTTCTTTCTAATTTTTCATTCTACCTAACCTACAGGTCAAGAGATTCAGGAATTTTTATTTTTCGAATTTTGGTCTTGCGAGGTTGAACTCTTGTGAGTGTAACAAATTTTTTGATTTAATATTTTTAAGTTTTAAAAAAAACTGATAAAAATGAATTATTTAAAAAATACGAATAGCTTCAAATCAAAATGACAAATTACAAAATTTTGGAAAATATGTAATATTCACAAATGTCTTAAACCTGCAGGTATTACGTTTTCTGCATGAAAAAGATTGGAAGAAGTGAATGTTATGTATCGTTCGATAAAAAATAGAATATAATTCTCATAATAAAACTGAATTTTATTTTTTTTACAGATAATTTAAAGGGTCCTGTTATCTTGCTATGAATTTTTTTTATCAATACCTTTAAACTTGAAAATATTTAATTGCTCGCTTGTCATTTCCGCAGACTCTGAATTAGTGATGAGACGCTTGAATTTTCCTTACTCCGCCGGCTGTACTGTCGCAGTGCGGCGCAAGATATTGCCGCACTGTTCTCATATCAGTGCGCCGGAATGGCTGGAAAAAACATTTTAGGGGGTGGAGAGAAGCTCTCGGTGTTTTGTCGCCACCGGCGCTGCATATGCGGGGCTCTGTAACGTAATGCAGACTTTCTCTGCAAGCTTCTTTTACGTTTTATAGGAATTCTTTTTGTGAACGATGGCAAAATTAAAACGCATGTGATATCTCAATTACTCGATGCATTTTCGCCGAGATAATTGCTTATCAATCCGGTCCAAGAAGCTTTTCTCCCCCAGGAAATAAAATGCACGGCAGACAAAATCTCGATCCTTGATGGAGTCGCCCGGTATGGCATTGTGAATAAGGATATGCTTCCACTGTCCACACTCAGTTTGTCAGACGCACAGCAGCGCATAGAAAATGCTGCATTACGTTCGATACTATGCCTGCATTTCTGCGCTTTTAGACCCAACGACAGAGGCTTACCTTATTCAGTCCCTCTCCGCTCTCTACCACTTTCGTCCTACAGGAATATTGACTCAGCTGCTATTTTCTCTCTTTTTCTTCCTGCTTAATTTTCTAGCTTAGAGGAATTGCTTGCTGCACCTTAATATTTAGATAGAAATAGTGACGTCTCGAGACTTAATATTATTATTTTTTTAAATTTAAATTTAAGGAGATTCATCAGGTTTAGAATTAACGAACAAATACTGATGAATTTAAAAATATTTGTTTATTGTTACATATGAAATGACATACTACAATTTTGAGTTGATTAAAACTTTACTGATGAAATATTAATGAAATAAATTTTCGCAATTTAACATTGAGTCTTATGGGGAGTTGGGTTTTTCTGTACTTTTAACTCAAACTACATAATTATTAATAAACAAATCCTTACAAAATCTTTACACGCAATAAAAGAATAGCTAACCCAGACGGCAAAACTATCCCAAATGAATTCTTTTTAAGTCAATTCTGCTTAAAAAGAATTCATTTGAAATAATTTTGCCGTCTGGGATAGTTTTTATTATACTCTTATTATAGTTTTACTATGATTATGAATATAATATGTACTATAGTGAATACTATAATTCTTTTACGTACGGGCCCCACCCAAATGTATGCGTGAGAGTCGTACGATTGAGGTTTTGCGCGAACTACACTCATCCTCATTAGATTATACAATTACTAGCTAGGTTTAGCTCAAATAAGTGACCAGGAATCTCATCTAGTTGCAGTAAAATTGGAGGATATTTATAATATAACAAAAAAACATAAAGAAGAATTACATAAAATAGAATATTTGGTTCAAAAATTACAAGATAGTGATCAAATATTAAATTACAAACTAGAATTAAATTCCTATGTTTATCGTACCGAGTACGTTGTGGACTACTTGATAAAGAGTAATGAACAACTAATATAGTACTTTTCGATACGGGTATGGAAGTTATTATTTTCCGCGTGAGACATTTTTCTCCGGAGCGAAGCGAGTATCGAATATTATTTTATACCATGAACGCTGAAAAATCATGTCAATCGTGATTTTGAGATTAGAGTGGTATAAAGTGTTTTATTTCAACTTCGTGAGAGAAGTATACAGTCTAGTCTAATAAAGCCGCAAATATTAAATCAAATTATAGCTGACATCAAACATTTAAATCAGAATTTAGTTTTCCCTTTACCAATCGAAAACTTGCGAGCCGAAGATGTAGCGAAAATATCTAACATCGATGCTCTAGCCAATGAACATAATTTAACACAACACTTTTAAACAGTGTGTTTAAAAGATAACCTAACCAACCTCAAAATTACTAAAGAAATAATTCTTCATTGGACACCAAATGTGTATTTACCATAATCGTCTCGGAAACTTGCATTACATACCTAAGTTTTCTGGCAGAAGCTTGCCGCTTTAGTATCCATGTTTAGTTTTTGGGATTTTGCATTAGGCTTCATTG
>UCOM01002992.1:0-21109 GCA_900474385.1 Ormyrus pomaceus | reverse complement strand
GATAAAAGCTAGGGAACGCATACTTTTTTTTAGCTAATTATTCACTATTTATTTTTTTATAAACAATATTCACCGCACCAGCGCTCGATCGGTAAATATTATCTTTGCCATCCCGTTAAGTATATTCTAAAATATTTTTTTATTTTTTTTGTAACTAATTGTGCTTTGTAGGTAAATAGACTTCGTCATTGGATGAACTTAGGTATTTGCGTAAAAGATGATGATAATGAAGATTTAGATACTCAAGCTTTAAAATGCCAGATGAAAGTGTACGACTTTGTGAGAAAGTTAACTGACCGACCTACGAAATCACAGAATCCTAATAAACTTCTAAACTTTGGTAAATGGGGTTACTATGACGAAACATTATTTTTGCTACCAATAAAGAAAGAAATGATGAAAGAAGACAGTATATATCCCTTACATTTTGCCCTTCAACTGGAAGAACGTGATGAAAAAACTGAAGACTTGATTTTGCACATGCGTGAACTGCGATTGCTATCAGCCTCGTAAGTATAGAATACTTTTAAAAAATTAAGGATTACATATTACTAATTATAATAACTTTATATTTTTAGGGATGTTAAATTGCAAGAACACATCGAAATTTATTGCAAACTATGTGAAACAGACATTTTTGGACGTGAGGCTCTTAGAATTCATTTATTTATGAAGGATCACCGAGAAAAAGAAAAAAGCATTGGCTTTAAACCCTAAGCATTGTATAGTGCTGTTACAAATTGACGTGATCATTATACCTATATAAACTAGAATAATTTTAAATTTGATAAAAAAAAAATAATAATTTGAGTTAAACGTTTAGCATAAGCAAATTGCGTGAAAGACTATTTTTGTTACATTTTTTGTATACTTTAGCAAGTAAGAATTTTCAGTTTATGGCATCATGATAATAATTTTTAACTTTATTATTTTTTATTTTTATGAAAGTATTACTTACTAGTTTTAAGGACCAAAGTGTATAATATAAAGTTTATTTAAGTTTTAGTTTAAACTTGTAATTAACTATTTTCAATACAAAAAGAATTTCTAAAGTATGGTTTTATAATAAAAAACTTCATTGTATTTCTTTTAATTAAAAAGTTTATTATGAAAACGAAAATAAAGTTAGTAGTAGTAATCGTACTTTGAATTATTTTTTTTTGCAAGAATACGCTTTCATACCGAGCTTAGTGGCAACCTTAATACTATTCTCTATATTACAGTTAAAATTATAGATAACATTTAGCGCACTTAATTTAATCACGCTGAAGGTAACGCGGTCCGGTCGGTTGCGTATACAACAGGCGACCTGGTACATTGGCCCCGGCGACACTCACGTAAGTTCCCGGTGGAGGGGCAGCATATGGGCCTTGCGGCGGCTGAGGAGCTCGCACTGGATAACCAGTCGTGATGCCACCCGTTTTAGCACCCTGAAAAATACATTGTTTTACTTTACGTCGAACTTATTCTCGAGAATTGGCGGTGTTCCAATTGTACACAAAGTTTCTTGGCTGAATATATGACTAAAATAGTTTATTAAAATAGATTTTCACACAGTATATCCTGTCATAGGCTTGATGAACTGCATTGAAAATTTTTCAGTTAAATATATAGAAGAGACTAATGTTACCGAATTAATGTCAACAATTAATTTATTGACGATAAATCTAGGTTACACGATTTTCATGACTTATAAAATGCAGCAAATACCTGAGGTGGTTGCTGAATCGGAATTGCTCCACCATGAACAGCTACATGACTTCCCGGACGTGGATAAAACTTATCGTCCGGATATGGAGCTAAAAAACAATCTTGTAAATTAAATAATTCTGTTTTAAAATTAAAATATTTGTAGACAATTTTTCTACTTTAACTAAGACAGTTATTTTTACAAAAAAGGATAATTAAACAGTTTTTTTACCTGTTTGTAGAGTAGGCAATAAAGCACGAGTAGCAGTCAGATACACAGGTTTTCCAGGCTCTGGTACGCGAGAAAGTGGCTGAGATGTGGGCGGACCAAAGTCATACTGTCCAGCGGCGGGCCCGTAATAACCGGATCCGGGGAATTGATTTGGGGATTCTGTAATAAAATGCGAAACAATTATAGTCTAAAATTTTACATTTTAAATTATTTGGTAGGGATAAATGAGAAAAATCCGTATTTATTATTAATAAGTCAAGTATTAGTAGAGCAATATTAGCACCGCTGTCGATGATTATGACCTAGATTTTATTGGAAAATTCTCTCCATCTTTTCGTGTAATGGAAAGAAAGTAATGAATATTAAAAAAATAGAAATAAATAAAATAAAATAAAAAAAATCATGAAAAGGATAGATTTAGCGAATGTGATTGTCTTCGAGATTCGCGCGTATGAGATAGTAGGGGAAATAACTAGTCTACACGAGTAGATTAATACAGCGGTTTTGGATATTATGTGCATTAATGCAGCTGAATTCTTAAAGTACGAGAGAGATGAGTCACTCACTATTCCAGAGGACGACTCGGGAATCGCCAGACCTCCTGGCAGCTTCTTCGGATTCTGTAAAAATACAACCATCTGCCCTCAGTTTCCCCGATTATCGAGTTAATTGCGTCCTCATTCATTGCGCATTTTAGGCACTCTTCTGGGTATTTTGAATTTCCGTAAGATGTATTATTTTTTAACGAAAATTTTAAATATATTTGACCTTTTACTCCAATTTCAATCAGATAAAATAATTATTTAATGTAGTAATTCATAATTTTTTTAAAAAATATATTTTTATAAACTTTTATACTTTTAATTAAAATTTTTCTTTATTGAAGAGGCGTGAAAGAAATTTTAAGTTAAAAATTCTTTAAAATTTCAAATAAACTTTCATGCCTCTTGTAAATTGTAAAATACTAATTTAATTTACACGTTTACAGATTTGTACATTTTTGTCTTCTTCCACAAAATTATAAAAGTAAATTAAAAAACAAAATGAAATTGTTAAATAAATATTTTTAGTAGTACAAAGGAAAAGTAAATTAAAATCACAGGATGTAACAATATATAATTTATGTACATAACTCATTAAGGGAAACAAAATAATTAAAAATCAAACTTACTCGGTGTTGGAATGTAGCTTGGAATTGATGGGGGTGGTTTATATCCATAACCAGGATGATACGACGAAACTGGAGGAGGTGGAGGTGGTGATGGGCTACGTGATCTCTTTAATCCAGCCTAATATTACAAGATTTGAAAGAGCATGTTAAATAATAGGTAAAATATTGATTTTAAAAAAGGTAAGATAATTACATTTGTCATCAATGTATGAGGGGGTGTGGCTGCATTAACTTTATAAAGAGGGCTTCTTGTTGGAAGTGGCAGATATAAGTGTGGATGAAGCATTGATTCAACATGATGCATAGATTCAACAACACTAAAAATATTTGTTTAATTAATAATGTACTAAATTAATATTAAGTTTTTAAAGCATACTATTATAATCGTATACTTTATTTCTTTTATAAGTCTTTTTCTCTTATCATCTTCATGAAGAACTTCCTTTAACTGTACAAATAATTGATGTTTTTCATTTTTCAATTGTGACAGTTCATTCTCTAATGTTTGAATTTGTTCTCTAGTTTCGCCCAATGTCATTACATTTTGCTTTTGTTTTGTTTCTCTTTCTTTTCTTTGTCTCTCTTCTTCTGCATCTGCTTCTTGTTCTATAATAATAAATAAAATTCATTATTACCAGCAAATAAAATTATTTAAGTTATATTATTGTTACCTTGTTTTTTTCTCTGCCTTTCCCTTAAAATGTGTTTTTTGAGAGCTTGCCATATTTGTTCACTTCTTTGGAGTGAACCTCCCGTTGCAGCAGGCATTTGAATAAATTTTATAATTTATTCAAATTTATTTCTAGAACAATATTTTTAAAATTTTCAAAGTGATCAATAAAATAATAAAACTGAATTTAATCAGTTAAGTTATCATGGTTCACCAAGATCTAGAATTGACAATTTAACACATAATTTATATTAGCACTTAGTATCGAAAAAATTACTTTTAATATACAATTCTAATATTAGAAAATGTTTGTTATACGTTGGGATTAACGTATCTAACAATATCACAGGATTATTTATATTTATATTGCAGTCCTATCCTACTAGCTACTATTTGTTAGCGGTTATGATTTTCCAACGTAATGGCGACGAAGTTGTAGTTCTAAATGTCAACGTTAGAATGCTCTACTGTAGTACATTGTTGTCAGTTTTTTGAGCAGAAGTATTTTTGTACAGTTTTTTAAATTTCTATGAATTTTAATTAATTAAAATTAAATTAACGAACTTTCTTTTTATTTTTCTACATCTCGTTTAACATTAAAGGTAGATTTTCTTTTTTCTTTAATTGTATTAACCGAAGTTTTTAAATTATATATTTTTAGTTTAAAATGATTGTCTGCTAAAAATAAAAAATTCAATTGCTACTTATATACAAAAATTGTAACTAAAATTAGGCTAAAATTAGTATACAATCAGTAATAATTAATACAATTATTATAAATTATAATAAAAGCCAAGGTCAAAAAAGCAATAAAAGTGAGTTTTTTCTGAAAATGAAGCTCTCGCACGGCAACGCCGCATTTCGCTCGCGACTTCGCGAAAAATAAACAACGCGCACGCAAAAAAAGTTCGTCCCGTCGACAGCTATATAACTGCTCTCTATATATTCTCCATTCCATAGCCGACGTGAACGTATACACGTACACATGCGGGTTACGATGCGTTAGATAAATAAGAAGCGATCTTTTGCGATCGTCAAGATATTCAGAGTTCGCTAGTAAGCGATTTTCACTCGCTGGATACGCAGGAAGGAGGATCACTCTCTGTTCGCACGGCAGCACGTTGTCATGAAGAAAATCGTAATTTTTGGCGCCACGGGCAATACCGGCTTGTGCTCCCTGGAGCACGCGGTGAAAGCAGGTTCTTTTTTTTAACAATTATTATTATTAGCTTTTTCACTTTTTTTACTTTTCCTTGTTCCGTGGATTAGCATAGGCGAGACGAGTGCTAAGTCACGCGTTCTGTATTAAAGAGGATGATTAAAAAATGTCTATCGATACTAAAAATGTTGGTCGCAATGAATTGCAAAAAATAGATTTCCACTTTTAAGTTTTTTTGCTTTTATATTGATCTTTTTCAATTCAGTGAATTAATGAGAATATTTACTAATTAAATACTAAAACTACTAGTAATTATATAGTTACATGTGAGATTTTCAGCGACCGTTTTAATTTAATGTTATATAGTCATTTTTAAGCTTTTAAAATGAATTATAAATTATATATAGGTTATGCTAGATGCGGTATAGTGATTTTACAAAGTAGTTTCGGCAGGTTCCGAAGTTTATTAAATTATTAAGTTTTAATTGTACAAATCAATTATGAAATAAAATATCAGTCGTAAAACGTTTTGATAAACGCTTGTAGTGAAAGCTATGTTCGAAATGTAATTCAATTATAATTAATAACTTTTAAATTTGGAATTCTCAAAAATAAAGTGGGTTTTGTTTTGACTCGCTTATTAATTGTTAAAATCAAAACTACATTTTTTAATTAGATTTTTATTAATTATACATTTTTTAACAAATTTTAACGGTGCTTTTCCGTTTAATTTGTATTTTTTTAAATCCAAAACAAATTTTTTTTTGCTAAATAAATTTCGAGTTGAGACCAATAATAATAATAATAAAGTAACTAAAATTACGAAAAATTTTAAGAATAAAAATATAAATTTTTATTTCATCGAAAAATAAAAATGTAAGTTAGTAAAAATAATACTAAGAGTAACAATGTTTAATTATTAAATAATTATTCGGTTATTATTTTGTAAAAAGATACATAAGATACAAATGATTGATTATTATACGACATCAATGTCATTGAGTGTCGAATTCTCGCGATTGATATATAGTTTATTTTTAATTAATAATAATACAAGATAAGAATGAATTAAAAATTATTTAAAATTAAGTCATTTAAGATAAATAGAAACGATTGAATCTCATTTGCATTGTCTTAGTCTATCGCTTGTAATTCTCTCGGAAAATTACGAATGACAGGCAGTTTTACGTTTTAATAAAAACGTTTTTTTAAAATGTACAGAAAATTGAAAATTATAATAAACTGATATCTTTCAATATCTTTATATTTTCTATTTTCATGATTTTCAAGGCTGCAACACTAGAGTATTTGTCAGAGATGAAAAGAAAGTTCCTGAGGAATTAAGGAATAAAGTTGAGATTGTTGTTGGAGATGTAACAAATGCTGAGGAAGTTTCAAATGCTGTATCTGGCACAGATGGAGTCGTGGTTGTACTTGGCACCAGGAATGATTTAAGTATGTATTTTTATTGAATCATAAATAAGAAAGTTTAAAGAATGAAATTTATGTGCTGACTTCTTTGTAGAGCCAACAACTGTTCTATCTGAAGGCATGCAAAATATTGTTGATGCAATGAAAAAACATAATGTAGAGGTGGTTTCAGTTTGCCTGTCAGGTATAAACATTTTTTAAAATATTTTTTCAGTTTTATCACAGAGAAGTAATTAAAATCAATATTTTTTATATTAACTATTTGTATTTTATTTTTCTATATTTCTCAGCATTTTTATTTTATCAGCCTGAAAAAGTTCCTGCAATATTTAAAGATTTGAATTGTGATCACCAAAGAATGTTTGACATTATTAAGGCAAGTGGTTTAAAATGGGTTGCTGTTTTACCACCACATATTACAGGTAGTTAATTAAAATAAGAATCTTTTGTTAATCAAACAGTATTCTTATTTAAATAAGTAACTAACATATGAATATTTTAGAATTGCCTGGTTCTGAATATACCATAAAATATGATGAATCACCTGGACGTGCAATATCTAAGTTTGATTTGGGCCAGTTTTTAGTAAAGAGTTTAGATGAACCAGAACATTATCAGAAAGTTTGTGGTATTGCAAATCCTCCTCAGCAGTAAAGTAAGAGTATTATTAAAATAGAAAAAGAATTGTGTCACATACAGTGCCTACCTGCTTTAACATTGTGCAGTTTTTACAAAGAATTTATTTAGGATTGTATAAAATGTTAGTGAAAAATCAAATTTTTTAAAAATAAGAATTTTTTATTGAAAAATACATGCTTTGGCCATGTTAAATTGTATCTAATTTTAATGATTTTTATCTCTTAAAAAATATTCTTAAATTTATTATTTACAATAAATAATATTTGTTATAGTAAAATAGTCAAGAAGATTCTAATTTTTTTTTCATAAAAGTACGTTCAGGTATTGTAAGATATAGTGAGTAAGGTATTTTGAGATCAGTTGGCATTGGTGGTGGTGGAGGACCTGCTGATATTATTTGTTTTGGTTCTGATTTTGTAAGATTTTCATCAATTGATTCAGCATCACTTCCAAAACATGCATAATCTTGAATGGGTTCACTTATAACATAACCATTTTTCAAATAAAATCCTTCTTGACCTTTAGTCATGAGATAAATGGTCCTGATACCATGTTTGAATACATAATCTTCCGTGCCACGAAGTAGCATTGACCCAAGTCCTTGAGATCGGTAGGCATGGTCAATTATAACTAAAATAGTGTTTAATTTTTAATTACAAATTTTGCACTACTTATTTATATATTTGCAAGATACATATAATATTTAAAAAACAGTGCTTACATGATTCTATAACAACACTGTCGGTGGTTGTGTTTATTCTTGATATTTTACAGTGACCAAGAACTTGATTTTTACCAAGTAATAAAAGGCATGTTGGGAATTTATCACAGGAAACAGTCAGACTCCTTAATCTGTAAACAGAAAAAGAATATTTGATAACAAAATTCCTTTTTATTTTACTTTTTACCTTTGTGTTTAAAAAAAAATTAACAAAATAAGAAGCAAAGCCTATGGAAAAAGTGCAGATATGCAGTAAGTATATCACTATGAGAAAAGTAATAACTCTTCTAACATACCGTGCTGTTTTACTCCGCTTCCATTCAGAGTTTAGAAGATTGCAGCATTGATTTATTAAATCAGGTCTCTGATGAAGTGGAACTAAATCATAGCGGGAATCTTTCATAATATTTCTGAAAAGCAGGTACCAAAACACAATCAAATCTAAGAAATGCATTCAAATCACATTAAACCCTAGAAGTACACATTTTCTAAATTGAATATGGGGATGTTAGTTAGAGTGAACAGTCTTTAAATTTTAGTTTTTAAAACTAGTTTTTATTAATCACGAAAGAGGAAGTTTCAAAAAAACATTCTATGTTAAAACAAAGGAGAACATTTTTGAAGTATTTAAAGTAAAGTAGTGTGTACTTCTAGTGTTAATATCTAATCATTCCTAGGAATTAATTAAACTTTATTTTTGCAGGTAAAAAATAAAAACATGTTTCTAAACAAGCACACGACATACAAAACTTACAAGGGCCTACATGGTAGAGTTTTTCTATTTATGTGAAAAAGAGCTACTTGACTTTCAAGCCATTTCACATAAGACGAAAAGCTCTGGCGTTTTGACATTTGGAACCGTCAGAGCCTGCAAAGAGCTACTTCAAATCATAGCATAGTTTTGTTTTGTATCCTGGGAGGCACCCGGACTACGAATGGCTCTGTGCGTAGCTCCTCTCTCTGACTACTACCTCACCGGTATATATTATTATAAAAGTGTCACACATATTCAGCTTTATCATCTTCATATTGACAGGCTATTTAAATCGCGCATACTCGTAGCGCCAACGTCTGCACGCAGACGCACGTGTGAGAAAGTTAGCAGGAACTTATAGCCTTGCTGCTACAGCTGCAGGGAGAGAGAAGCTGCCGGCTATTTTTAGGAAACGTCAAGTGTGTGTGTGTGTATCGTTTCCACGCAGACGACGATGGCATGCTTCCCTTGAATTACATTGACTCTTGCCTTGAACGGACACTTGACATTATCCTCTTTTTTCTTTTCTTTTTGCTTCGGTCCCTTCGTACCCATTAGCCTGTATGCAGACGTCAACACAACTCGCGCGGAACGTCAAATCGCACCGCGATGTTCAAATTGAACACTTTATTTATAAGCGGCTCAAAGCTGTAATTTTATTAATAGCGTCTCTACCAATAAATCAGTTATTCTATTCATAAGGAGCTACCTAGTGCTACCTGCATTATGGTGACATATGTGTCAATTTTTTCTCGCAACTCTTTGAAATATTTGAAAAAAATTACTGATTAGAAATGCTGAATTCAACTGAAAATTATTAATGAAATACAAACAGTTTTATTACCTTGCTGCCTTAAAAGGTACCGAGTAACCAAAAATAAATTGGCGTAGGAGTAAAGACTAATAAAATTGTTTTTGGAATTCTGGAGCAGACAACTGGCACAGTGGTTGTCAACGTTTTGTTTATTTTTTGTTCTAATACAAAAAAAAGGAAAGTGAAGTTACTATGCTTTCTTGAGCCTCATCTGTAATAAGATACCGACTCGTCGCGACTTTCGCGTGTATCTGGAAACTCCTTCAAGAATATTATGCTGAAATATAATGTTTCGTCTACCGTCGTTTTTACATTTATTGAGCACGAGGTGGCGCTGCCTCACCTTTGTTTACGGTGCAGTACTGTTGCGTGGGAGTCTGAATACTCTGAAGACCGTGTGTTCTGACGGCTGGTGTTAAACAGAAAGCCAAGTTTTGACATCTAAACTTTTTTTTTGTTTAAAAAATCAGTTTATCAATTCATTGCCAAAATGATGGCTCCAGGTCGTCTAGCCATACCAGGTAAATAGAAATACAAACTTGCTCTATTCTTGTATTTATAGATGTTTTATATATAACCTATAATTTTTAAAATTTAATTTGTAAATACAACGTTTATCAGATTTTTAATTTTGTAAACTATTTAATTATATTATAATTATAATTTCTAAAATTTTAAATCTTATATAATCTTATATAAATTTTATTTGTAATTATTTTAAGAAGTTTAATAAAAATATAAACTGTATGATTACTTTTTGTTTAGAAAATCCTTTGGGACTTTCTTGGCATGACAGTGCTTGGATTCCAATGCTTAATCCAAGTAACATAATGGATTATTTTTCTGAGAGATCAAATCCATTTTATGATAGAACGTGCAATAATGAAGTTGTAAAAATGCAGCGGTTAAATCCTGATCAACTTACGTAATTATTGATTCTTGATTTAATATTTTTTGAGATTGAATTTTTATGAAAAAATAATTCACATTTTGTTGCAGAAACATGACTGGATTAGAGTATATACTTTTACATGTGCAAGAGCCTATTTTATACGTTATAAGAAAACAACACCGACACAGTCCAACTCAAGCAACTCCTTTAGCTGATTATTACATTATTGCTGGAGTTGTGTATCAAGCACCTGATTTAGCATCAGTAGTAAATTCTAGGCTGGTAGGTACAATATGGGTGATTTATAAGCTTTATTAAGAGTTTAGTTGAACTGCTGTTGTTTTTTATTTTTAGTTATCTGCAGTCCATCACATACAATCTGCTTTTGAAGAAGCTAGTTCATGCTCTCGATATCATCCTAGCAAGGGTTATTCATGGGATTTTAAAAATGGTAAGACAGCAGCAGCTAAAAAAGAAACACCTGTCAGAGAAGAACCTAGCACTTTATTTCAAAGGCAAAGAGTGGACATGGTATTAGGAGAATTGACAAGAAAATTCCCTGTACCAGTTCCTAAACCAATCCAACCAGTGTCTGAACCTTGTAAGTAATTAATTTTCCCTATTTTGAATTTATTTCTACAAAGAAATTAAATTTCTCTATCTTTTACAGCTGTACAAGTGAAACAAGAACCTCAAACAGACAAGAAGGACATGAAACCACCTCCAGAAAAGAAACCAAGACTAAATTAATATTATAAACAATTTTTATTTAAATATGTGATATTTAAATCTGTGTTCAAATGAAATTTTTGAATGTGAAATGAATGAAGTGAAAGGACAATGTATTATAAATAAAATGAATGTTTTTTATAAATTTAAATAAATTTCTTACCTGTACACGAGATAGATTTTAAACTACTTTTTTCTTATTTTGGTATAAATACAATCTGGATGATCACATTTACTAATAATATTTCTAAATTTTTTTTTCGGAGGCGTTATAAAACTGCGAAATTTATCATAAGATTTTAATATTTCGACACAAGGACCAGGTTTCCGACCGTACCTTGATGCAGGATTTTCAGCTAAACTTACGACAGAAGTAGAAAAGTTTTTAGCGTAACGTAAAAATTTTAAAGTATTGAACATTTTTTTTCTTTTTATATAAAAAATTTGTATTTTTTTTTTAGTTTTTTACTGAAAATTAGTTTGTAATCTGAAGATTTCTGATAATAAAACTTAAGACACTTCACTTGTTATCTGACACTTTTATAGTTTATGTGCATCAACCTAAAAATAAAAATTATCCAAAAAATGTTTACAAATTTAAGAAATAGAAAATACTATGATACCCCGAGTATGTGAGTGTAACGATGAGGAACCCCCGAAAATTGAATCATTTGACGCTTCATTCAGCACGAATTTATCAGTCAGCGACCGCGATGAATTCGTTAAAGAACTTCAACAGCACAAATACAAAGTAGTGAAATTAGCACGTGAGCAAATAGTGAAATCAAGATGCAGACAAGTAAATAGATTTTAGAGGATGTTGAAAAAATCTACTTCGAAATTTGAAAGAAATTCTAAGTCATTCAAATTTTTTAATTGCGTTATTAAATGTAACGCTTCGGATTTTTCGAAATTCAAGAAGCTTTTTTCGCATCCTTCGCCACTACGAGCCGCGATGAGTTTAAGAATATAATAAAATGTTTGCAAAGGTTCTTTCTCTTACAGAAAGCCATCGTCTCAGAGTTTTTGGAATCAAAATGTTATGATGAATTTACGCAGTGTTCTGAGGACGCACAAGAAGATCAACACGTAGAAGAAACATTTGCCAAAGGTTTGCTCGAAAAAAGCTTGAAATTTGTTCCGCAGAATCGATCGACGTACATTTACCTGTTGATCGGTCTGCTGATTCTATTTCTAATGTGGTTCAGCCTCATCTGTGCATTGAGGGCGTTGGTTTGCGAAAAGGGCCGCTGTCTTCCCTTCTTGTATCGCAAGCCTTCGGGGCCCAGAGTTTTTTGACGCAATGAACAGATAACCACATAGATGCATCAAATTACTCTAAAGTGTAACTCATTTTGTAAATGAAAATTTTTAACTCGATGTACGAGTTTTTAAAAACTACATTTTCTGGTTCGCCAAGTACATGTAACAGAAGCTTCTTTTTAAAAAAATGTGGGAACCGAAAAATTTATACGTTAAAGTTTATAAATAATTTTTTATACTAATGTGTACAAATGTATCATTTTTAGGATTACTTTATAATTAGTATTTGTATACATAGATTTTTTAATATTTTTATGAGAAAATTTTTCGAATAATGAAAAACACCGAAATTTTGTATTAAAGCTGTCTCAGTTAACATTTATTCACAAATTTTTACGCTTTATACATTTTTTCTTTACAAAAAATTGGTTTTTCACACTTTATAATAAAATGTCACAATACATCAGAAGTATCTTTTCCAGAGTCCTATAAAATTCGGATGATGCCAGGACCTTTGACGGGCGCGAGTAATTTTAAACGGAAATAATTTTAAATAAAGAATTATTATCCGTATTAGATTTATTATTAAACATATATCCTTTATCAAATTAAAATTTTAAGGCAACAGATAAGGTTTAACTAACGTTTAGAAATTTAAAGTAGCTTCAATAAAAATGAAATATTGTTAAGATATTCTGGAACAGAGATTTTATTTCCTGTTTTAGGAACTCATTCCTAAACAACGTTAGGAACTTTTTAATTTATTTAAGAAAAAGAAGTTTTGCTAAAAATTATCACATTAGTGTATTGGGACAATTTAATTTTAAGTACTATAAAAATTAGGCAGCTTCGTTAGCTTTAAGTAAAATAGATATTTTTTAGTGTAAACGATCGTCAGAATTTTGTATAGATTTAAAAATAATAAATTACAAAACAAAAAATCAAAATTGTAGTAAAAATCGAGTGCATATAATGACATGAATTCCAATGATGTTTGCAAATTCGTACGCAGAGGTAATTACAAAACTAACAATTTTATAAATTTTTATAAAAAACTTTCATCCCTTTTGGCGATCAATCGAATGAATTAACGTTCTTCCACGACCCGTCAAAGATTAAAACAAAAAGCATCGTACAGAAAGAAAAAAAACGGAACATTTTTATACAATACTGCAATGAAATACACTGATAAATTCCCTGTTGAGAATTCATTATATATAGTATATGTCTTCTTTACGCTTAGCTTTCTACAAGTCCAAGGAATATTGCTTGATGCTTCGAGGAAAGGATGAATAAAAATCAAAGTTCGTTTTTCTCTTAAGACTTGACACAAAATATATTAAACTCGGAATAATACACCTTGTGCGGCGCAAAGTTCGTCGTCGTGAGACGCGACTCCCTCGACGCGTCGTCGTTATACATTCTTTTTTTTTTTAATTTTTTTTTTGTAAATTCACTTTCGTTTTTATTCGTATTCATTCGTTTTGTAATAAATATCGTGTGCGCGGGGCGAGAGCCGCTTGGAAAAAATCGCAGCTCGTCGCTTTCGCCCGCGAGTTTAACAGTCCTACTCTCCTCTCCTCGGATGTACGCGTTTTTTGTTTGTGTGTGTACGTGTGTATGTGTGTGGCTGTGAAGTAAATACGCACGAGTCGCGCGGGCTGCTCCTTTTGAAGGGTCGCCCGGCATTATTTTTCGCTACTTTGTTTTTCGTCCGCGGTACAGACGGACTTGGCTGTGCGATAATGACTCTCGCGGCGCAGGCTCGCGACTTGATATGTGTCTCCTCCAGACGAGGGGGGCGGGGAGATTTTCTCGCGACCTGCGACGTGACTTTCCTAGGCCTTTTTCTTTCCTCGTCGCCGAAGTGGTGGCTCGGGTTTAGCGCCGTCGTGCTTGCGTCTGCCTTTTATACGCAGCTCTCCGGGCCGGGTATCGAGTTGGCGATGATTATTTCCTTCATGAGGTTGCGATCGGCTTTGAAGCTTATTGGCTCCCACGATTTCGCAGAAAATGGATTCAGCTGTGGAACATCGACATTTTTATCAGTGAGTGACAGCTTTCGGACGAAAAGTTCGGATGAACGGGAGTTTGATTTTTGAAGTACTTACACTACATCGATTCGTTTGGAGGCCTTGTTTATGTATATCATAAGGAGCAAAAAGTGTATCTGGCCTTACTGGTAAGAAAAGTTGTGGTTCCCGCTTCATTTTCTCTTGATCTGCTGAAAGAAATATGATTATTAAAATTATTAGAAGCAAGAAAATGCTTTAATAGTAACGATTTTTAATATTTCATGATAATTAAATTTTCAATGCTTTAAAAGACGACTACGTTCTTAATCAGTAAGAAATTAATATCTTTATCCCACAATTTGAATGATGAAATTACACATCTGCAGAATTGAAACGTCTTCAATCGAAATTCAATCAGGTCAACTTATTTATAAAGTATCATGTATTCTTAATGCACTTTTGAACCGAACAAATCTCATCCCATCGAATTCGATCGAAAAAAAAAGAAAAATAGAACAGAAGGTAAAAGTAAGAGAAAGATCGAGTACCTAATAGACGCGTACCTTGGGGCGATTGGATGATGTCGGGCTGATTGTTGATGGCGTAATCGGTGACCTGCTTGAGGGTGTACTCGACGAAGTAGGTGTGATCGCCGTGGGTGACGTCGAGCATCGAATTGTTGCGCGAGTCCGGGGGCGTGATGATCGGCTGCTTCATGTAGGGCTCGATGTGGACGGGGGAGGTGGTGCCACGGCGGCGGTACACCATCAGCATCACCGAGATCACCGTGATGCCCAGGGCCATCAGGCAGCCCACCAGTAGCAGGATCAGAGGAACCATGTTCACCGAGCTGTCTGTGGGGCCGGAAAACACGTAGGTTGCGGAGTGTTTCAAGATTCGATTTCTGGTTAATTGGATCGGAGAACTTTATTTTAAGCGGGTATAAGTGAAGTTGTCTTCTATTTTTTGCCTTCCGGGTTAATTAAGTGGCATTTATGTTCCTTATTTATCTGAATGCAATTAAGGATCCTTTGAAGAGCAGGATTTATGTTTCTTTCAAATTAAATCTTTCTTATTTAACGAGCGTGTATTTATCTTTAATTATGTAAAATATAATTTCATTAACCTTTCGAGGACGAGGAATCTCTTCAAGTTTGTTGCTGACGAAGCATATATGATACGAAATATATAATTTTATCAATAAATATACATAAACTGAAATATTAAACAAGTTTTAAAATTAATCATCTGCCCAGGAATCTGTTCAACATCCGAAATTAGCTAATCCGAAAATTAGCGCTTAAGCAAGCACGATCCCAACAAAGCTTATATTAGCAAAGGCAAGCAGGTCTCCTTAATCTTTTTAATGAAAACGTTTAGACGACTCATTTGCGTTCTCGAGCCGCTCTCCAGACGAGAGAGAAAGAAGCGCGGGCATCAAGAGAGAGAGAGAGAGCTGAGAGAGTGAAAGAGTTGGCATAATGGCAGCAGCCTCGAGTGGCCGCGCAGTGCACATGCAGCGGACCACTTACCCGTGTGCTTCTCCGAGTCGCCGAGCATAATGTCCTCGAGGAGGGACAGCTCGCTGCGGCCCTTGGCGTTCACCGCGTACGTGACCACCGAGAAGAGCGTCGCCGGCTGCAGCTCGCCCACCGGGATGCGGAAGATCGGCAGCTCCGGCGGGACGCTGCTTATGTTCAGGCGGAGCTTCCCCGTCGATACCTCGTAGGCCTCCAGGCGGAATTCTTGCCTGGAAAAATCAGTGTTCATTGTCGGAGGCTCGGTGACGGTTGCCGAGAGTATTGATTTTTTTTTCGTCAAATGACATTTCTTTTTGGCCTTTTGACGTTTTCACCTGGAAGAATATTTTCTAGAGGTCGATTTTAGAAATTTTCCTTGTTATTTTAGATGGGCGTTCGAATTTTTTTTTATCTTGAAAAATACAAATGTTAGTATTGGAATGACAATATAAAATGAATTTCTAGCTTTTCGTTGATGTATTGACTTGAAATTAGATTTCTGCGCAATTCACAAGATCGTTGATCAAAAAATTCCTTTTTCAAATGAGTAATGATTACGAAGGAAAAATCGTTCTGTAGGTGGCAGCCCATTTATTCTTTGTCATCAATTAGTCCATTCTTTTGTACGTTAGTATTAAAAAATATTAATATAAAATAAACCTAACGTAACAATATAGATGTACGATTTCATCATTTAACGATTAAATTGATTGCTTTTACAAATTAGAAGTGAATTGAAAAATGGAAATTTTAATATTGTCCAATAATCGTGCTTTCTTTTGTAAAGCGTCATTTACAAGCTCCACTTAAAAGTGTTAACTTTTATTTTTGCATTTGAAGCAATAAGCAATAATAAACAATTCATGATACTTTCTTTTATTAGGTGATATTGCATTTCAGTGCAATAAATAAAGCCCTAAAAAGCCGGTGACTATCAAATATTGGTTACCTTGTCAGTTTTAGGAAGCCAATAACATTTTGCAGCATATTTTAATACAGGTGTGAAAGGTTGTAAATAGAATAGCGCTCGAAAATCAAAGGAACGATAATAACATCGAGCAATGTACTGTAAATAACCAATCAGGATTTTACGGAAGCTTTTCACTTTGTAACACTGTATTTTTGGCAATATTCACCTATAATTTTCACGCGTAACTTTTTATGCGATTCGATTCTTCGAAACAGACTTTTCTATTTTAATTTATCAACTCCGAATAATATAAAAGCCAACGCTCGATTATTTACACGCCCGAATTAATTTAATTTTACGTTAGAATACATTGTTGTAAGCTCGAAAGAATGCAGCCTGGAAACTTTCCTCGACTGACATTTGAGTCGGACTACGTGACAAGAGGGTAAACAATAATTCTAAGCCCGGGTAGCAGCGGAGATTGCGGAGCGCGCCTGCCGCGAAATTTGTCTACGCTGCAGCTCTTGTTCGTTGACTCCAGGCCTTGAATGCACGTGCAGCCTGGCGTCATCGAGAAGAGCGTAAAACCCGGAGAGGAGAAGCCGTCCCTCTCTCTTGCACCGATGCGGGAGAATCCGAGGTGATGAGCGAATTGAGGAACGGCTACTCCTCAGTTACAGTCTGCGGTCTCGTCGGAAAAATCTGCGAATTTTGATTGTTCAAGTGCTATCATAGCGATACGAAACTGCACGAAACCCGATAACCGATAGGAAGCTACGAATCGAGCTAACTCTGCGTATTATAAAAAGTAAGACATTTACATAAATGTTATCAGTGTAAATATAGTTAAACGATTAAGACATTTTATTATTCCAACGATATGACATAATTAAGGTAATAAAAAAAAAAAACAAAAAAATACGCGGCTGCAGACCAATTTCAAGTTTGATCTACTTCCCAGTGTAAAATATACTCCTGAATTAGTGCAAGTGTTTTATACATAACTTTAAAGTCAAAAGAAAGCGAAATGAACGTTTACACCATAAACGAACCTCAGTCCACCGTCGTAACCGGGCACGCATTCGACCTCGAGCACCTCCAGCGTCTGATTCAAGGAGGACTTGACGGTGCAGTTGCTCAGCGGGCTGGGCTTGACGGCTGGTATGATCTGATAGACGCAGGGCGCCGCCTGCTTCCCGATCGGGTTCTTCCCCCAGCAGGTGAGGGCGCCGTAGTCCCGCTCCGACATCGGTGTGTAAACCAGCTCGCTGAGCGTGCCGTTGTTACCGTCGACCTTAGCCGGCGCTACCTCGAAGTTCTCGCCGCTGTTGTTGAATTCCCAGACGAAGTCCACCTCCGCCGGGTCCGCTTCCACTTCGCACCGCACTCGGACCGACTCCTCCAACGAGGCGCCGATTATCGTCACCTCCTTGCTCTTGCAGATCGGCGCGACTGTTGAGAATTGCGTTCGTTTGAGTCGACTGTTTTCGGTGGCTGTGCGAGGGAGGACTGGTCTTGGAAAATGATTTGGGGGTATTTTGGTTTTGCGCCTGTTGCAGAGGCTTGGTTTTGTAATTATTGAGGTAACTATGGGTGCATTTCTGGGCATGATTATAAATGGGTTGGGTGAAGTGACACCTTTTATATCTTTTTAATTAATATTTTTAACCTTTGCTTCTTTTTTTCTGCAAAGTCGTTTGATAAAAAGTCAGTCCCCAAATATACGCGATTTAATAATATTAAAAGGCGACAATAAATGTCTGTTTTTTTAAGTTGAGAAGCTCAAGTATTTTATTCGTTAAAATAAAATGACAATTTATTAATTTGCGTGAAACGATTGAAAATGATATTTTGATTTTTATTCCTTTGCAATTGATATTGAAGGGTCTTTTATGTTCGAAATATGCTAATGCGGATAAATATTTTAATAACAAAAATTTATGTTTGTCAGTAATATTAACCTCTGCATATCTTTCGCTTATTATGCATATAAATTTTGGAACATTTAATTTTAATCTAGATGATATTGAAACAATGAATTTCTGCTGAATAATGAAATGCACGTTTGTCGAATATGTATTGCATGCGCACGCAAGTGTAAATCACTGAAGACAATAATTAAATTAATGCGTACGAACTTGTAGCTTCCCACGATGATTAAAAACAAATTTTTATTATTTATTTCCATTATTGCTCGATCGAAATTATCCCCGACAAATAATAGCGGGGCAACGAAATTGTTTAGAAATTCAGGTCTATTTTTTCATTCAGCTGAGCGAAACTCTATTTCTCTTTCTTTGTCAATGTATAAGAAACTGAATTGTCCTTCTGCATTATTCACAAGACCGCCGAGCAAAAAATTCAACCCGAAATGATCAATGGTTGCAAGAAGAAAATTGCTTCGTAAGCTGATGAACATTTATTTTTATGGATAATTAATCTAGTTTTTTTTCTAAATCTTAGCACAAAAAAAGGAAAATTGTGAAAAATAAATCAGATACGTAGAATTATACGTTTATCATTGAATATCGGAGGTAGATGATTGAAAATAAAAATTCATTTTTTCCAAAGTACGTACAAATTATAATTTTTGCACTTAATCATTAATTACACGGTGTCACCGCAGAAATTAGTAATGCGCAACGAGACGAGAATAATTTATCGGGCTGTATTGTATAGCAATTTTTAAAAATAATATTTCTGTACACAGACCGCATAAATAACTATTATAAACTTTTTCGCCGTATTCGCAGCGTCTAATTAAATGCCGTAAAAAACGAAACTTCGTGTGATCATAAAAAAAAAACGCTTAACGCCGAAATAAATAGACTGTTGCAAAACTCTGAGTTTTAAAGATATAATTTACATTTATTTCTAGAAACCCCCGGCAATTCCCGCGTAGACATGAATTCAATAAGCAATAAAAGTCCTCTCGGCTCTCGCGCGTTGCATTTACGAGCGTCCTTAAAAAAGCAAATACACCCACAGAGAAAGAGAGCGAGAGGGGGGGGGGGGGGGGGGCGCTCCGGCTTTTGCGCTTTTTTGCAATCAGTCACTCCAATAAACAAGCCGCCAGTGCCGGCTCTCGATATACAAAAGGCCTCCCCATATAAACCGCGAAAAAGCGTTATTCGCTTGGCCTCTCCGGCGCATTATTCACGAGACAGTGGAGGCGACGAGGTAGGGGTGGGAGTGCAGGGGGCGTGGGACGCCGGGAAAGGAGAGGAGAAAGAAATGAGAGAAATTCCAAGCGAGGCGGCAAACGGATGATCGATGGACGGGATGGAAAAAAAATTATGATTGGCCTTCGACTGGAGGCGTCGTCACTTACATTGGACTCTGAGGGCGACGGTCGGACTGGTGGTCTCACCCCTGGCGTTGCTGGCGAGGCACGTGTAATTTCCGGCGTTCTCGCGCTCGACCCGCTGCAGCACCAAGCTCTGCGCGCTCATTATTATTCCGGCCGAGGTGTTCTGCATCAGCACGCCTCCCTGTATACATACATGCACATCAGCCGTTATTATTCTTTGCTTCCCCGCGCAGAGGACAGGATTTTTTTTTGTTTTTTAGCATTTTTTTTCTCTTTTTTTTTCGAGTCTCGCTGTTTTAAGCGGAGCGTGAATTCCAATTGGCCGTCGGATGGAGTAGGCTGAGGATCGTTTCCGCGGCTGGAAGGGCTGGGGGACATTCGATTGCTCGATTCGCTTTTGAAAGGTTTCGAGTGACGCGCCACGGGCGATTGCCTGCGCCAGAGGCTTTATAGCTCGAGGACTTTTGCACTGCGCGACTGGGAGAATTTCAAGAACGTTCAGAGACCGTCCAAATCCTCCGGAGTGTAAACAGGAACGGAGTGGGGGAGGAGCGAAGATTCTTTGTGCTTTGAGTTTTTTGGATTGCCTCGGCGCTCCTGTTTTTAAAATGCTGTTTGAACAGTCGCGGCTGCTGTCCCGTTTTTTTTCGAGCGACAAGTATCTGATATATAATTTAAACTTTACTGCTTTGTCCTCTTATTCAGTTGGACTATTATACAAAGGTGACGTTGTAAACTTTTCGTTACAGATTCGCTTTGAAATGGTAAATTTGTTGCGATATGAAAATTCATTGCGAAGCCTTTCGACTGCCCTTTTTTCGTATTTTAGTAATTTAGTTGCGCGCTATACAATTTTGGCATACGAATTGAAATTCATGTATTGCATTGCGTTCATACAGTACGCAATGTTAAAAATAGCCCAAAGTAGATAGCTACTCAGACATGTATAACATACTTTGTGAGTGATATTCATTATTGCTGGTGATTACTTTGTACGCGATAAAGTCAACTGATAGGTAAGAAATAAAATGACATTTAAGTTGAAGCATAATACCGAATCCGAATATTTTATTCTAGCTGATTATTTTCAAAATACGTTTTTTGGATCAGATTTTGCTTCCTCCTAGAGGAAGCATTGTGATAGTAATTTTTGGAGTTGTTCGAAAAAACGGTTATAACTATATTTTAAG
>UCOM01002991.1:0-21103 GCA_900474385.1 Ormyrus pomaceus | reverse complement strand
CCCTCCGCCCCCGACAAAAGCGAGAAATAAGAGAAGGAAAGCCGAAGACGAAAGGCGAGGAGAGGCCGAGAGAATCCTACGTCAAACAGCAGCGACTCGTCGGTCTGCCAGAGTAGTTACGATCCGCTTGTGGTCAGATATTCCACTTTCCTTAAGTGGTAACGATCGACTGCCGCGCGCCGCCCCGACCGACGAGCAAACCGCGCGCGAGAGCTCGTCTTTCCGCTCGCCTCGAGCGGCCACAGAGAGAGAGAGAGAGAGAGAGAGCGAAGGAGGAAGAAAAAAGAACTCGACGAAGGAAGGAGAGCGAGGAGGCGGACGAAACGGTCGAGAGAGAAAAAAAGGGGGGATGGAGCGAGGAAATCATTATGTTCCGGGCCATTAGAGCCTCGCGGAGAGAAAGAAAAAATGGATGAAAGATCCGGGAGGAATTGAGTAAAGGATGTGCATTAGCTGGGTACACTGATTAAGCCTTTGATTGGCCGAATAAAATGTTTTGCGTTTCTGTTATATTGTTCTCGCGAATCGTTTCACTTGCCTTTTCAAACAAGTTACCAATGACGATATTGCTTATTAAATTTATTCATTTCGACTTTAGTTCTCATTGATTATTTTTACAACTAATACACACACACACACACACACACTGCGCGCACGCAAAACTGATTGTCCCAATTAAAAGTTCAAATTGAATTAAAAAAAAAAAAAAGAATTAAGCTTCGTCAATTATTTTTCGAAAAAAAAAAACTCGTCCGGGCGATAATATACCGAGGAGACCTTTGATCGCGGGGCGAAGCGACAACAACCTGCAAAATTTCAGGGTCGCGCTCGCAATTACGGGGCAAATCGATTTCTAATAGAGTCTCGCGCGCAAAAGGAGCGCATTAATCACGAATTATAGCATCATAACTTAATCAAGGAATACAGGACGCGCTCGAGCGGCAAATTGAGTGTAAGCCGGGGGGCGTGCATGCGCGCGCGCGCGCGTTCCGCAATTGCAGCACACGTGCGGACGCGAAGCGCGGGGGGGGGGGGGGGGGGTGAAAATCAACGCGATCGCGAAAATCGGAGCCCGCTGTTAATCAAAGGCCAGAGCCCCTCCTTCGTCCGGGGCAATCATCGGATCCGACGGCGAGAGGAAGCTCCGCCGGAATAATTGTCCAGTGCAGGCACGTATAACCGGAGGTTTTATTTTTAAAATCCCGGCGGCGGCGGCGGTCTTCCCCCTTCGAAAGCAATAAAAGTCTCTTTGAGGGAAGACCGGCCGCTGTCGATACATATACGGGGCGGGGGAGGGGGGAGAAGCTGGCCGGGACGCTGACCGATCGAGGCGCCGTTATACGAACGGGGGCGGATAATCGAAATCGAATTGATTCGCCGATCGGCGACGTCGTTTTCCGGGGCATTTCGATAACTGCGAAGGCATAATTCGATTCGGCCGGCGAAAAGGGGGGGGGGGGGGGGGGGGGAGATGAAATGAGCGAGAGACGTCCCGCGTATATATATACGGTTGCTCTCTTGCCGTGTTGGTGAAAGAAATCGAGAGAGAGAGAGAGCCGGACGATGAATAAGGCAGATACGATTGCGGCTTATAGGGATGAAAGCCTTTTCAGCTAAAGTTTACGAGCCTCTACAATGGCCGGCATTGTGCTTTGCAAATTGCACATGCTTCCTACGTGGGTTAATTTCAATTTTGACGACAATGTCGAACCAACCGGTCCATTTTGCCGACGAGGGCTTTAAAAAAAATGAGCCATATCGCCTTCTCGGTAGCTGAGAAATCGACGCGCTCGTAACCATTAAAGTGAAACAGTGCAGGGCTCTTAGGAGAGTGAGATTAAAACTTTTTAAGTCGCTTTTCGCAAAGTCCAAGTTATCTCGAGCAATTTTTGTCAAATAAAGGAGGAGAATAAAACTATATCATAATCTCCACTTTTAGACGTAACTATAGTTCCCCGCCAAAGTTGCGTTCAAGTTAGAAATGAAATTGAGGCGCAAACAGTTCGGTTAACTTTTAAGCTGCATAACTGCGCGAGGAGAGGCGCGGGTATGAAATTTTGAAGCGGTAAACATTCATCATTTCCTTTCGAATGCGAGACGTCCCTCGAGAGCCGGCAATAAAAAGGGGCGTACAATCAGGCGCGCCGAAGTTTGCGTAAGCCGCCTCGAGAGCGAAGGGGGGGGGGGGAGAAATCGCGAGACGTAAAGTCTGGAACGATAATTTGAATTCCGGGGTTTGACGGCGCGCGGACGAAGTCGCTCGATTTCTTTTTTTTTTTTTTTTTTGCTCCTCGGGAAATATTTTCCCAGCGCAACAATCGGATAAAAATGCAAGGAAAAGGGCGGAATTAAGGAGGAACGAGCGAGCGATAAAAGCAGCGGGAGGGATAGAGAGAGAGAGAGAGAGCTCGCGCTCGAGCAGAGAAACGGCAGCGGCGCGCGATTGGAGATAAAATCTGGTTCGAATCCAGGTCACAGTCCTGTGCGAGAGCGAGACTCTTGGGCTTGGGCGTGCGCTCTCCGGCAAAAATTACGTAATGAGAGAGAAAAGAGAGAGAGAACGCCGGAGGGAGAGAGAGCTCGAGATACCGCGCCGTTCATTTGGACGCGAGCCGCGCGCGGAAAGATGCGGGAAGGGGGGGGGAGGCTGTCGTGTCCCTTCCTCTTTTCTCCTCCGCCGAGAGAGAGAGAGAGAAAGAGAGAATGAGAGAGGGAGCAATTACCGCCGAGCGACAAAGGAGCTGCCGCTGCTGCCGCTCCGCTATAATACCCAGGCTAGGCAAATCGTTATTATGCGCAGCTCTCCGCGCTCTGTAACGCGCCGCGTGTGGCAGAGCTCCGCGTGCTCATCCATTTTTCAATGCGACTTCGATGAAAGCCCCTTTAGTGGCCCGAACGTCGCGCCGCGCAAAAATCCTGCTAGTTTCCCCCCCTCGGTGCGCGAGGCGAGAAATGGAATTGGAAGCCGGGGCTGAAAGCGAGTTATTTCGCGTGCTTTTTCTCTCTCTCTCTCTCTCTCTCTCTTTTTTCTGCCGAGGCTTTTAATCAAACTCTGCCGGTTCGCCGGGAATTTTCAACGCGGACATTATAATACGGTTAATTTGTTTTTTATGAACTTTGACTGTTCGGGAAATCGAGTTAGGGGCGCACGTGACGCGCGCGACGAGAGCGCGTCTCGTTGAACTACTTACAAGACTCCGAAAACTTTAGTTTATAAATTTCTCCGAGAGTTTTGCCGGTGTATCTCGCTCCTAAATTCGGTTAAAGTTGCTATCTTTGTCGATTTACGGGTTATAAGCATTTTTTTTTTAATCCCACGCAACGCAAAACTCTTATTTTATAGGGCATCGGTGTCGTCTTAAACTAGGTTCGGCTTATCAGAGTTCGGCAACTGCGATGCTGCAATTTGGTATATATATACATCAGTTTCGAAAACTCAAAACTCCCCCCTCCCGTACAAATTCGAAACTAATTTCATGCATCGCTTTTCGATTCCCGCAGTTTTCGACCGGGACCTTCTCTCCGCGCAATGAAACGAAAATCTCCCAATCAACGGCCAGCGGGCCGCCCGAGTCGAGCGAAAGAAAAAAAGCTCTCTCGACCTAAGAAAATTCGCTCCGGAGCCCCTGCAGGAGAGGAAAGTCGCTTCATCGAGCAGTTACTCAACTCGTGCATACATATATATATAGCTCGAAAGCTCCTGGCAACGACGTGGCCTCATCCCCGCGCCGCCGTCGGCCCGCGGGAAACGAAAACCGACAAGACGCCCGACGTTGTACACGTCGAAGTTCGCGCGCGCGCGCGCGAAAGAGAGAGAGAGAGAAACGAGGTCAAAAGCCTCGGCCCGCCAGACGAGTTTTCGGCCCTTATTAAAGGAGACGCGCGAATTTCCACGGGGCCGGAGGTCAGCGAGTCTTTTTAGGCACCACTCCCCCTCCCTCTCTCTCTCTCACTTTGACCCAACTGTCGAGCTGGCGCGACGGGCGAATTAAACTTTAAGTAAGTGAGAGAGAGAGAGCGGAGCGGCAGTCCCTATAAATAGAGGGCGCTTTAAAAGTGGGGTGTGGCGCGCGGCCCGCCCGAGTTCAAGGTGAAATTGCATTTTCAACTTGTTGATGTGTGGCGAGCTCCCGCGAATACGCTCGCGTATACAATATATAACCTACGTGCGATTCGGAGGGAGGGTCGGACGTATCCGAGCGAGCTGCCTGATTTTTAGCGAGGCTGGCTCCTAAACGGGACTCGGCGGGGGTCAACAGGGTGGACGCTCTCGCTCCGCGCCGCTGATGGTTTCTGCACGACGGAATCGATCGCGGCTCCCGGGATCCGCGGCTGGGAGGAGGATTCCGTCGAATGGGTTTGTTTTGTTCGGACTGTTTGGTGTACGTTTAACTGTTTAAGTATGGAGGAAGGGTATAGAGATGTTAAGAATGTATTTGCAGTTTTGCTTTTGTGTTTCGGAGGATAGTAATCGTTTCGACTATTATGTAGATATTGGAAGCTGTTTAGCAATGCTTGCGCTGATAAGATATCTTCATTACGGTATATGAATTGTTAATTAAGCATCGATATTATAGTTTTTGGGATGTATTTAACGTGTTTTAGCGATATTAATTATTTTTAACTGGTATACAAGTAGAGAGTATACTCTCCGAGTAATCGTTTAAATGGTTCAAGTAATTTGTCAATTTAATATCAGAGAAAGTTAAAAATTTGACTTATTTCTATTTGAATACTGTCTCAAAAGTCCTCTGGAAGTCTAAATTGACAGAAGTTTATACTCGGGTGAAAAGTAAAATGTAGATATCAAAATTGAAGTAACTTTACTTAAATTTAAATAAGGCGCAAGTTGAATATTATCTCGAGCACTTGAGAAATAATTTTTTATGCGCCGAGAAATAAAGTGGACTATGTTTTAAAAAAGTTCACTGCCGTTTTATAGAAGAAATAGAAACTCTCGCAATTAAATAATTCCTGCAGCTCTCGATGGCAATTAAAAGAAACATTTTACTTCGCTTATTATAAAAAAGCAAAAAAAAAAAGACGAATAAACTACAAAAAATTTTAAAAGCAATCTTCTCCACTTCCATTTTTGCCCAGGCACGTAAAAGATAAAAGCTTCGAACGTTCATCTGCATATAAGGTCCAAATAGGGAAGCGGCGAAACTAAAACAATAAATTTATCACGACTGCAGTTTGTCAAAAACCGGGATTACTTGAATATCGAAAGGGGCTGCCAACTCGCAGTTGCGCCAAGTCGCGAAGAGCGTCATCTGGCATTTTTCAATTACAACCCCGCGGCGACTAAAAATACTTTGTAATTAAAACCGTTCGTCAATCTTTTTCCATTTTTCTCCGACTCTCGACGTTCGATAAATTAGCACGAAAAAAACTGCTCCCCCGCTCGCTCACACACACACAGACATATGCACACACGCGCAAATATCAAATCCTGGAATCAAACTATCTCGCTCTCCAATAAAAAAGCTCATCCGACACGCGGAACGGATACCTCGGAGATCTCCTAAAATGGAAACTGCCGGCTTGTAGGACGAGAGAGAGAGAGAGAGAGAGAGAGAGAAAGCGAAAAGAGACCCGAATGGAGAAAGCAGGGAGAGAGGGAGCGACTGATAACCTTTTTCGCTATTCCGGGGAAACGCACTGAAGTCTCCGGGTCTCGACTAATTACAATTGCGAAAATGCTCTTCCCAATGAACTCCCTCTCTCCGCCTGCAGGCGAGTAGATAAGTAAATATGTTTATTAACTAACTGAGTTTCTTTTTTTTTAAATGGTCTTTTTAATGCGCTGGAATTGAAATTTATTTAAATACATCGGTTTTGTAAATTGCATATTAAAATTTTACTTGAAAGAGCGTTGAAGCTTTTGACCGAGAAATTTTAGACTAATTATTAAACGCAGAAATTAATTTCTTTTCGTTTTAAATCAACGCCGAACTGCTTTCTATTTAAAAACTTATCCGTTAAGTCCACTGACCTAATTAACATTAAAGTTTACATTTATTATATGAAACTTACTTAAAAAGTTTAATTTATTAAGAATATTCACCAGTTCTTACATTAGAGTAAATTAAGTAACGTTGCACTCTATTGTTTATTTGACAGAAATTTCAATGAAATACTAATTAACCTTAATTATAATTTTTGTTCCTAACATTCTAACAATATATTACAACGTACTATCCAGCGTTCGGTTTAACTTATTTCATGCAAAATATCTCGGCGTAACTCTAATCATAATGAATTGTTCCTGCCTTTATTTCGCATCGCCCATATCACTTCGGTGATCTATTTTTAAAGTTTCATTTCACGATATCCCGATTTTATTTATATTCCGACGATTCCGAGCAAACGTAAACACGCATAACAAAAACAATAACATCGACGCTCGCGGAGAGAGAGAGGCACGCCCCCGCGTAAAAGCTCTCGCGATTGAATCTTACTTTTTGACGAGGCTTCTCGCGCGCCCACGCGGATCTCTCTCCATTGTCGTTTTCGGAATGCCGCCTCGTATAAGAACCCGTGCATTTGCATGCGCGCGCCACTTTCCGACGGAGTTCGAAGATTTTCTTTTTTACGACGCGAGCCGCCCCGGAGCGGAGAGCTTCTCCGCGAGAGTCGGGGAAAACAAGCCTTTTTATAATAGATATTCGCCCACGCGGAGCTATTCCGATTTTAAAAGCATTTTGCGCGGGGAGAATTGCACGACCGAGCGATTTTCGGAGAGCTGCGATTCTGGAGGAGAGGAAAGTAGTAACTCTTTCCGTTCGAATCGAGAAAGCGTCAATAGCGATCGGCCTTGCAGTGGCCAAAGACGAGCGTTGAACGCGCGCCAGTCGAGAAAGAATAATTGACAGGAGGGTAAGTGCATAAAGCAGCCGTATCAAAAGAAATATCCTCGCGACGCAACGTGCCGTGTCGTCCGAGAGGCTGCTGCGTCGGGGGGTGGGGGCTTTTATTGCTTTCGCGCGGAAACGTGCCGCTCCGGCGCATACGTCCGCGCAGCCTTTACCGCCGGGCGCTTACGTCGCGCGAAAGAAGGAAAAAGGACACGTCGGCTCGGCTCTTTCTCGCTTTTAGGGGGCGGAAAGCGAAGGAGCGGAACCGTCTGTGCGCGCGCGCGCAGCGTACGCCGTCGACGGGCGTGTTTCGCTGCAGAAAACCGAGAGAGAGATAAAGTCGCCAGCGAGAGCAGCCCGGGGTGAAACGCATTTGCCGCGTCGCGAATGGAAAGCGAGATCAAAGGAGAAAGGAGGGAGAGAGGGAGAGCCCCGAAGGATGTGTGTATAAAACGGAGGCCCTTTTTTCTGATTATACGACTGTCGCGGCGTTACGTGTCTCCTTTCCTCTCCCGCGAGCGTCTAGCGCCAAAGCCCGCGTGTATTCCTTTTTCCGCGGTTTAGACGCCGCTTTTTCAGGCTAAGTAATGAAGGAGGAGGTTAATTTTAAAGGTTCTCCCGCGGCGCGCGCTTCCTACTGTTTTCTCTCGCTTTATTATGTAAGGGGGCTTAAGCCGAGCGCAAAGAGTACGTGAGTGCGTGAGCGGGAAGCGGATTGTTAAGCTCTTCTGCCCTCGTAATCCTTTGGGCTCTGCTCTTGAAACGTAACTGTATATAGGCTGCCCGCGCTGTTTGCAATTATTCGGACGATCAATTGCTGGTTTATGTAAGAGAGTACAAAATATATTATACTATTTTTGTACTGGATTATGTTTATTTGGTGCGGATTTAGAAGCGTCAACCGTAAATATTTTAATCTAATTGTTATAGGAGAGTTTGCTTTTTCGAAAATTCACGGCCTAGATTCTTGGCAAGACACTTTTTCTTTATTTACATTTACGCGCAAGAAAATCTGTCCCTTGGACACAATGATCGACGCCTATCAAACGTCGCGCGGGTTAAACATCTTGCAGACGTAAAATGACGCTGAAAGGTATTATGTGTTGTCGTGTATATATGTACTTTCTAGAATTAAAGTTGAAATAATATGAAAGATGTTCATTTAAATTCAATGAAGAAAAAGATTAGAAAGTACAGCGACTGGCAGTGTAGATAAAAATAGATTAAACTTAAATATTGCGAGATGGTTGTAATGCTAGCAGCGGGTCCAAAAGGTCAAGTGGACCTCAGAAACGTATTCCGGATTAAAAATTCATCTGCGAACCTAACAAGTTCCTTTCAACGTCTTCAAACGGGTTACGAACTCGAAAACTATACTGTTTACAAAGAACAAATAAATATAATAAAAAAATTCAATCGCGCCTTCGACAGTAAATATGCCTAATACACACCGGTTAATCGAGGCTTAGAACATAGTGTGAATTCGCTCTCGGTACACAATCGGCAATCCGGTACAAAAACGCTGTTTACAATTTTGCAGCTGCAAACTCAATACAGCCGTTCTTCCGCAGTTTACTCGCGTGTAGGTAACGCAGGTTTCTGTTTACTTTTTCCGCAACAAATTCGATGAAAGCCTCGACTACACGTCGAGCTAAGCTACAGAAACAAAAAGTCACGCAGACCGAGGGAGAGAGAGAGAGAGAGAAACCACGCACCACTGGACGGGCAATTGATACAGTATAACGGCGGTATCGCGAAACTCGCTGCTTTCAGCGTCGCCTGCCGAGCGTTATACGCGGCTCTCTTTCTTCCAAATTTTTTTACCCTACACGCGCAAAACGCGCGCACACGCCGAAAAAAAGAGCATTCTAAACGCTATATTGATTTCGAGCCTTGATGCAGTTATACGCACCGGGAGAGAGAGAGAGAGAGAGAGAGAGAGCAATCCCCCCGCGGACGATTTTTACCCTCCGCGCGTCAAATCAGGCGCAAAGAGTCAAGCGTCGCGAGTGGCGCGTTTTATTATTTCTTCTTTTTTTTTCCCTCCTCTTTTTTCAGAGAGGGATTTTTATTTCAATCGATGTTTCGCGCGCGCGCGCGAGAACCCGACGCTTTTTCAATCGGAAGGATCAAACGGAGCGTGGATTTATATACGAGAGATTTTTTCGCCGATATATTTTTCTTTTTATTTGCTTGCCTCGGCGTCGCGGAGCTATATATATATGTATATACGAGGAGGAAGTGCCGTGCTTCGTCGGAGCGGAATATCATTCGAGTGTTTTTAAGAAGCTGATTGCTTTCCTCGCGAGATACGATATCGAACCAGACGCGACTGATTGAGGTGGAATTGAGGAGGGATTTATTAAGCAAATTAATGCTGTCGTACCAGATTTTTAAAGCGATCATTGTCGGGGTATTTATAGGGCAGCTTTGATACTGTGGCATTTTTGTTTTTATTCTTGCTCTTATAAAGTTCAGGTTAAAAGAGCAGGTATTGTAAAGTCGTTGCTCTATTTCGCGATTGAAAATTTATTATGGGTAAAAAAAGCTGAAAGCTTTCGAGTCTTTAATGTAATAGAACGGTTTCGAACTTTTAAAAGAAATCCGCTACTGGTTTATTGCTGTATGTAGATGAAAAGGTGATTATACGTTATTTACTACTTTCCAACACTTTACTACTTTAAGATAAACTAATAACTGATCACAAAAGAAGCTGCAATAAATTCTATAGAGAATAACGGATTTGTATCCGCATAAACTTTATTGCAAACTGAAAAGGCTCATCTTAGTGCAAAAATGTTATTTTTTACAAGATTCGGCCCAAAAATGTACATTACTTTTAAATCGAAAACAGTTGATACATAGACACTGAAAGTATTGACTACGTTACAAACCTACAAAAGTTATTACTTTTATAAAAATGGAGTGTAAAAGTATATATGCGTTGTCGAGTGCATGTCACAGTCTTCGCTCACATTCTTTTCCGGACTTGTTCTTTCACATTTAAAAAAAAAAAAAGGGACTCTCGAATTTCCTGCTCTCCCTCTCTCTCTCTCTCTTGTCGCTGGCATTGTTTGCGCCGCGGAGAAATGAACAGGGACAACGAAAATCCAGGAAGAATGTGCTTTTATTTTCTTAACGGCGAATATGAAAGAAAAATTGTGATTTCTGATTTTTTTTTTTTTTCTTCCCTTTCTCATTCTTTCAATTCTTTTTTAATAATTTTTCACATTATTCGCGCGAGCCGAGGGGTTTTTTGCAAACAGAGTTCAATTGTTTAAGAAGATTCAATGGTTCGTTAGAGTTTGAGCAGCATTAGTTTCCTTTTTTAATTTAAACGTAAAAGCTACGGTCGACAAATTGTCCATTGCGCGAAGAAAGTATATAGAGAAAAGAAATTTGCTATGCGCCTAAATCGTTCTCTTCTGCCCTATTTTAATAAATTTCTTTAAACATAAAATTATATCTGCAATGCAATAATTTGCCAAGTTTTTATTCGTCGCTCAAATATTGATTTCTTTAAACAGATTAAGAGCTTTTGCAGTTACTTTAAACGTGTCTTATTTTCAGTCTATAAATCGACTGGAAGTAAGTATTAAAGTCGATTGAATTTTTTTCCAGTAATAAACTCCGACTAATGAGCTTAATTTTAAATATGTAGGTTTCGCGCTTGTTCTATTTTATTTTTAGCTTAGGTTGAATCTACATTCGATCAAGTGCAACTTACCGGAGCCTTGCTAATTAAGTTTTCAGAACCGACACTATCATTATATTTGCGCAATCTCGTGAATGAATATATCCTCTCCCCGTTTAATAATAAAGCATTTATTCATCTATTTAAAACTATAGTCACGACTCGTTAATTTCCTTCACTCTACTCCCCATTCAAAGTAGCAGTCCCAACGAACCGCTAAACTTTATTACTCGGCGAATAGAGCTACAAAACCCGGCCCGGGAATTTTTTTTTTTTTCAGAAAAATCACTCGCAAAAACTGCGTAAAAATACGCTCTCGTCCGCGCGGGGCAAAAAATTCTCCCTCGTATAAAATGGAAAAGGAATAAAAGCGCAAAAGGCATTAAAATAGATCGCAGTAAGTACGAATAGCCGCGCGCGCGGCCCCGCATACCGAGAGCTGCACCTCGCGCGCAGACGTTACGTTAGCAAAGATACTGCACACGCTCGTCGATCGTCGCTGCATTCAATAAAGTGTACAGCGCTCGCGCGGCCGCCCACGTCCATTCGAACTTTCCGAAACAATCGTAAAAAAAATACATCGGCCGGTAGCAAAGGTCGGCATAATAAAAACGAGAGCGCGCGCCGGCGGTGTGCACTGTATAAAGCGCGGGAATAAAAAGGCGGGGGCGGAGGGGGGAGCAAGAAGAAGAAGAAGAAGAAAAAAGGCCGCCGCGACGAGAGGTAAAAGAGGGTCGTCGATCATCAGGAGCGCGCGCAGTTAGTGCCTGACGGCGTACAAAGAGGTTAACTAGCGTTTAAGCGTGCGCATCGTTTGTACATGAGAGAGCGAGCATCGAGGCTGTGTACACCGACGCTATAACTACCGAGAGAGAGAGAGAGAACCAATAACCCTTCGCGCGCATCGAAATGTCAACGTACCGCAGCAGCAGCAGCAGCAGCAGAGAGGAGAATGCAGCCACGTAACCGAGCCGCTCTCTCCATCTCTCTCTCGCTCGGCTCTTCGCCGAGAAGCCGCCCCGCGGAAAAAGAGGGGCACACGAGAGACAGAGAGAGACGGAGGGAAGATCGCGCGCTAATCCGGCCTCCGTCTCTCCCAGCGGGGCGGACGCGATGGGGCTGTATATTATGCAGGTATAGTACACGCGAGAGACGCCGCCGCCGACGAAATGTCGATTCAGCGCCGGGAAAATTAGGCGAAAATATTGCGCCGCCAGGACGACGGCTCGTAACGCGACCTCGAAAAAAAAGGAAGGGAAAGAGGAGCTCGCGAACACGGGGGGGAGGAGAGTTATACCGCGCGAGTTTTACCGGCGAGCGATATGGCTCTCTAGCCGCTCTTTTTTTTTTTTTTTTTTTTAATTTGGCTTAGTTGTCGAATTGAACGGCTGCAGCCGCGAGAGATGGGGGATGATATTTTCTCGTCTTTCGGTTCGAGGCGCGAAATGAAAATTCTGTCTAATTGTGGAGTTGGCGGAGAAATCTACGAAATTTCAATTAACTCGTGCGCTTCACGGTCCGGAGAGAAAGAAATTCGTAAGTTTACGTCGCCGCAAAGTAGCACGCCCCGACCTCAAAAAATCGAAATTCAGAGGGAGGGAGAAAGAGCAGCTGTGGGGAAGATAGAGAGTGGGAGGAATTCACTAAAGTATATGTGCAGCTCCACGCCTTGCTCTTTTTCTCTCTCTCTCTCTCTCGCTCTTTCTCTCATTCTCGTCGATTTCGTTATTTTTAGTACTCGACTGTTTAGCGGTTGAATTTTTCAATAATTTGCCTGCGGATCGATTGGATTGCGAATCCCAGCTGCCGCGAACTCAAATCTTTGACGTAATACCAAGGTTGTCAAGGACTAAATATTCAGATATTCCCCGCGAAATTTTAGTGTATTGCATTGGTCTCTATATTTGACAAGCGTCTCAAAAAGCGGTTTGGAGGCTGCGATATGCGCCAAAAGTTGCGTGGACGTAGCTCGCACAGATTTGTGCAGCGGTATAATGAATGGACGAATTTCCGCGAATTTCTGCTTTTGCTATTTTCGGCGCTTTAACTTCTGGTTAAAAGGTAAAATGCAATTCCGGGAAATGGAGCAGTCAATGGATTCGTTTGATAGTTCATACTTTTACGAAACTAAGCGCGCAAACTAATTGTAGACCAAAGGCGAGCATTTCGGAGCGTGTTTGCGTTCTCGGCGTGCATATAGAGTTTGAAACTGTATGGCTGGATCACTTGCAGGAAACAAGCTTAATTCGGGTATGTTTATAATATTATATATCAGATGTCCGTTGGGTGTAGTTTAAATTCAACCGGAAGATATGTATAGTTTAAATTTCATTTACAAAATTATGATCCCCTCTAAAACCTATATATTTTATTTTCTAAATGATATTTCTATTTTTGTAAAATTTACATTGTTTAGAGTGTAATTGCTGCCGAAAGTCATTATACTTCGTGCTTGTAATTTAATTTCAAAAAGAAAAAATGTTTTATGGGCTTTACGTTGTGCTTAAAAGCTTCAAAAGTAAATATTCATAAAGGCGCCATCGTTCTACAGTTTATTAACTGCTTCTTTCGGGTTTAAAGTGTACTCGTGTACAAAGTAAGAATATTAAAACAAAATTGACAAAATATTGCATATTTTAGAGCCTTCACTAGATATGTATACAGTCACCTCCAAAGCTTGTTATTTTTTACTTAAGTTAAGAATTCTTACGATCAGAAATAATTTATATAACGTCTTGAAATAACTCCGACCAATTATAGTACTCTTCTTTATAACCCATTTTTACCTCCGTTATTTCAGTGCAAAATTTTATAATTATAAAAGAGCGAGCTCCGTCCCTCCCGATGGTAACTGCAGACTTGATAAAACGTAATGTACCTAAGCCGTCTAATAATTCTCCTGCCCCTCCCAAAAAGTTAAATGAATTAACCCCTTTTTTCGTAGAAATTTACTTTTTTTTTACAAAAAGTCCTACCATGCAGCAATAACACGACAATTTTTTCAAAATGATTGAATTACCAGTCCTTTTACCTTAATTACAACGTTCACTCTCAGAACCCAGAAGCCGGAGCCTCGCTACAAAAGCGAGGCGGCCGTCCGGGCAGGAAAAAACAGTTTAAAAAACGAGCTTTAGCGCATTAAAAAAAAAAAAGAGAGAATCTTTCAAAGCCTCTCCGAAAAAGCTCCCAAAGGAGAGCGCGTAGCGCCGAAAAAAGGCGGCGCGCGCGCGGCGCTCAGAGTCTGGCGCAAAAAAAAAACAAGCGAGAAAGAAGCAGAGTGGCAGGCAGGAGGAGAAGAAGAGGGCGTAACGAGAAACAAGAAGGAAAAACCGCGCGCGCGACAATGGGGCAATCTCGAGCCTCGCGTGCCTGCGCACATGCATGTTATACGCCGCGCTGTACGTCGGAGGAACGTGTGCGCCACTCCGCCTGGGGACAGACTCTTTTTGTGCGCCTCCCTCTGCCGACGCCGCCGTCGCCGCCGCCGCCGCCGCTGCCACCCAGGGGAGAGACTGGCTGTATGGCGACGTGCCATTCGGCGAGCGAAGAGAGAGAGAGAGAGAGAGAGGGAGAGCGACACCAAGGAAATACGGCCGGATCACTGTCCAAAGTTTTCCGAGCGGGAATTCACTCTATGAGAGATGAATAGTAAACTTTGCCCGACTTCGAATGGACTAAAATCGAACTCCTTTTTGATTGCGCGGCACGACGGGAATTCGAGATTCCGGGGAATTCGAATTGATAACGAGGCCTTTTAATCATATATTCCTGCCTGATCAATGACAATTCTGCACTTCTCTGTAGTTCAATTTAGCCTTACATTTCCCGAATTATGACGATTGTTTGACGAATTTAATTTTGGGTGGAAAATGTGTTTGGCTGACGAAAACGGGTCCTGTACTACTTAAACTGGCTTTAGACTACCGAAATTTTCAGAATTGCAACATGCTTATGTTTATAATTGTTACTAATAATTCTAACGAGTCATTAGATGAGGGAACCCGCTATTTTTCGGTAACTAATTTGCTTAAATTAAGTGAATGGAAACGTTGAAAAAAAAAGCGAGCGTGATGCTACGCGTTATGTAAGTCAGTAGATCAAGGAGTTCTTACACCCAATATCTGTAAGTAATATTTTCACGAGTAGCGGCAGATGCTGGAGTCAGGCGGTCCCTCTGCCATTGATATGCGCACCTAGGGACAATCGTAAGTACCGGAACAGCATGAAGTAGACATTCAAATTTAACTTGCAAGAGATATATCCATAATAACCTGTTATACACAGATATACTGCGAGATAAATTTAAATGCCGGGCTTCACATTGTTATACTGCAGTTACAGATATTATCACCGAACGTAAACTTAGCCGAATTAGATTTAAAACTAAATCCTTCCTCTTAACACAGGACGGACGCAGATATTTTATGCTCTAAACACTCTGTGCAATAAAAGCGTTCAATTATCATTGTAATAAGGACCTTTTAATTATTTTTTATTTTTATTCTTCCAAAACTGAATGCACGAACATGTGACGACGATCTCTCGGAAATATTAAAGGCTACCGTGAAATCTTTTCAAAAATTCAAACAATAACACGCGTTACGAACCTCGTTTTACTGAAAAGCTCTCGTGCGGTATATATACGTATCTGCAGCTATAGTGCTTCCGATTCATACCATTGACCCAATGATTCAATGATTTTTTTCTTCGCCTTCGACAGAGCAGTATAAAAGTCTAAAAACCACCCAACTGAAATAAATTTACCCATTTTTCGGTATATACACAGCGGGGCAAAAATTTCCAAAAAAAGCAGGTTCAAAGAGGCGAGTAAAAAAAACTTGCTGAAAAGTACGAGCGGCCAATATGCGGCAGCGAAAGTCAGCAGCCTACCTCCAGAAAAAGAAACTCGATAACAGACGCCCTCGAGAGCTCCCGGGGGCGACCTCGAGTGGTCGGAGGCACACAGGCAGCTCGCCGGCGTAAGAATTTCAAAAATCCAAGCGGCGCACACGGCCGTGGGCACGGCAGAGCTGCACCGCGCCTCGCGTGCTCGAAAGGGTACGGAAGTTAGTTCGAGAGACGGAGATAGTCGCGGAGCGGGGCGCGAGAAGAGGGGGGGCAGAGGGAAGGGACGAGGGGGACAACGCGCGGCCCCAAAGTGGAAGTAGATTTTTGCGTTTGGCGCACGTTCGCGCCGAGAGAAAAGAAATCGGTCGAGAGTCGGGCGCGCGGAGCTCTTTGGGGTGGATCGAGTGCGCGAAAAGCCCGGCCCGTTATATAAAGTCGAGTCGGGCGGCGAGAGAGAGAGAGAGAGAGGGCGAGGAGAGAAAATCGATTTCTCGCCGGGGGTTAATCGCTGGCGAAAATTGAATATGTATACACTCTCTCGGGCTCTCGGCTGTTTCTCCCGGCTGCCGCCGCTGCTGCTGCTGCTGCTGCTGCAGCCGCTGCACTGCACCGTACTTGATAAAGCGATGTTTTGTCGTTGGGCCGAAGGCGCGGCCTCCGTGCCTCTCTGCGCCCTCTCCCCCGAGACGTCCTTTCGAAATAATAGCCCAACGAGCGATTCCAGCGCGCCGACACCGATTAAATATGGATCAAAAGCCGCCCCGATCGTAAACACCGCGGAGAGAGAGAGAGAGAGAGAGAGCGTTCTTTCCCCCTGTCTTTTATATACCCTCTCGGAGAGGCTCTGCGAGTTGGTCCGAAATTGATGCCCGCGCCGCCGGGCTAAAACTTACCGCTCTCTCCGAGCTCGCGGTTTTTGCGACGATTTAACGACCTGCGCAACGGACGCCGATGATTGTGTACGCGGCTTTAATTGCAGCTCGTTCTCGGAAGCCGCGAACGCGCGCGGCCGCGCGCCGCTTTGAGGGACTGTTATTCCTCTTGTTAATTTCCATATCCTTTTCGGCGCTCTCGGCGGTTATTTCGCGTTATTTAGTTTTGCGCGCGCTTTACGCTCTCTCTCTCTCTCTCTCGCGGGTAGTCGGGGAAACATAATTAAAACAACGTTACGCGCGGTGTTACTCTTGCCTCGGAAACAGGGCGCATACTGATTTCGGTCGTAAATTAATTTCGTGTAAATCGCTAAATATCGCTTTAAAATTAGCTGTTACTGCAGTGTAAAGTAGATCGAAATTAGTGCTCTTATATATGGCAGAGTTGGCGATCTGCGTTCAAAATTTGTACGCGAACGGGTAATGAAAATTCCTGATTTCACGGCATTATTAATTACAACTTTGACGAGCCGCGCTAATTGCAGTTGCGTAAAACGCTTCTTTTCCGGGAAAAATCGATAATTAGTTACTTTGGAGGGTAAAAAGTGAGCCGTAAAATAACTTATTAACTTTGACAGCTCGAAGGAGAGCGCGGGACGGTGTAAAAAGTACCTTTTTCAAACTCCAATTTAAAGCGTTAAATTGAAGGAAAAGCGAGAGAGCGAGCGCTGAGTAAGCCCCGCTATACAGTGTAGTTCACTAAAGCACAACCCGACATTCGCGATTAATGCGGACTAGACAGATTCTCGACAGCGCCTCAAAGGACCATCGCTTAATTCCCCGAAACGAGCCGCTCGTCGATCTAAAAATAAGCTTAAACGATTGAACTTGACGCCGTCCATCCTCGAGGAAGACCTTGAGGAGAATCAATCTCCGGCTCTTCCTCGCGTCCTCTCCTTCCCCCCCGCCCCCGTCGTCGCCGTTCGCTCGCGAAACAATCGCGTCTTAATTCCCGCGACTCGATATATATCTCGCCGAGCCGTTTTTTTAGCCCGCCGCCACCGCCGCCGAGGGCAAAACTGGGTTAGACCGAGGCGAGAAAGTAAATTAGAGCGGCGCGCGAGGGGGCGAAGGGAAGAAAGAGAGAGAGAGAGAGGGGGGGGGGCATCAAAGGTGGCAGTTCAGCCAGCGTTACGCCGTACTCACCGCCTCGTAACGCGCTGCATCGCGTAACCGGGCGTTTATACACACACGCGTCGAGGACACCGGAGCGCCGAATTCCCCGGAGCGTTTTCCTCTCGCGAGCGCGTGTGCCCAGCGGCTACTATATCCCGTCCCGGCGGCGGCGGCCGCCGCCCCCTCCCCGCCGTCGGTGCGTATTCCGTGCGTCGACGCGCACCGCTCGACGCCCCGACGAAAATTGACTAATCGCCCCGCGCGCCGCGTCCCTCTCGAAAATCCATTCCGGAAGTAATGGGATTTATGGGGGGAGGGCGAGACCGACTGCTCTCGCTACCGACAGCGGCTGCCAGTCCTTCAGCCGAGTGCACGTCGATGCCGAGCTTTTTTTCTCTCCTCTCTCTCTCTCTCTCTCTCTCCTTTCTGCCTCCTGCTGTTTCGCTCTCGGGCCGGGGGGTAACCACCCTCCTCTCACCCCCTCCCCCCTCTCTCTCTCTCTCTCTCTCTCTCTCTCTCGCTTTAGCGTTTCGTGGATGATTTTTTAACGATTCAAGTGCTTCCTCTCGCACGCGCGCGAAATCGCGCTGCTACGTTAATCAGCTTTACAACTCATTTCATCGTACTCTCGCTTCGGGGGAAACGTACAACGTATATATATAAACACGGTAAACATTGCCGATGCGGTTTTTAACCTCGTGGAAAGATTAGCCGCGTTTGATCTGATTCGCTTCTGGGGTAAATTGCCGCCGGGAGGTTGATTGTATAAGTTTGATTATTCGTGCAATGTTTCGTTATTTTTTTTTACCCAAAATATATACAGTCATGCAAATTTTAACGCTATGTAAATTGCTGTTTAAGGCAGCAAATGCATCATGAAAGTCACGTTTACTTGCTCGTGATATTTTAATATTTAATACTGTTAAAATAACTGTACAGTGTTAATTTTAGTTGGTAATAAAAAGAGAGAGAGAAAGAGCTTAAGGAGATGAAAAAATGTAAAAGTTATGAAGAACGCAGGGTCAAAATTGATGTCAGAATAGGTAAGAGAGCTACAAATAGAAGAAGGAACGGCGCATAAGGTCAACAGGAACGCATAAAAAGAAAAGGCTCTGTGTGCACAAGAAAGCAAAACAAAGCTATCACTTGGATAAGTAAAATAACTGAAAACTAAAAAATTATCGGAAATCGACGTGGAAAAATTTTGATGTAAAATACGGATAAAAAAAATACCTGCATTTAAACAAGATGAAAAAATATAACGAAAATTTCGAGGGAGGGGAACATAAAAGCGAAAGCTCCCGATGCGTTAACTGATGAAACTAGAATGAAAAGGGAGGAATGAAAACAGAGCAACCCGACAACTAAAATAATTAAATATTAACTGAAGCAAAGAGAGAGAAAGAGAGAAAAAACGCGTAGTTGAAAAAAAAAAGATCAAGAGCGAAAAAGAGGGCAAACAAGTTCATGTAAAATGAAAGCGACGCACAGAGAGAGAGAGACATATATAGAGAGAGAAGCGAGCTGTAAAAACGAAAGAAATACGCCGAGCAAAGGATGAAAATTGGAGGAAACTGCTAACGGCGGAAAGGCGAGTACACAAACCGAGAGAACACTCCTGCAAAGCAAACGCAGGCCGCTGGGCGGAGGAGGCAGCTTCCTCCAATAACGTCTTACTCGATCGCTGACCGACGATCGACACACCTGCACCCCACCCCCTGGAGCAAAACGAAAACAAACAGCGCGGGGGCGGAGCTCCCTCTCTCCCTCTCTCTCTCTCTCTCTCTCTCTCTCAGCAAGGGTCAGTATATAGAAAAAACAGAGGATACTCACTGACGAGGCCATCCCCTGGCGAGTCCGTCAACTGTTACCGCGAGGGCTGCCGCCGCTGCTCATCGCTTGGCCAGTCCTGGGGATGCGGAGGCCTCTCTCTCTCTCGCCCTCTCTCCCTCTCGCTCCCTTCAATGCGTGCGACGCGGACGTCGAGAGTTAGAGAGAGAGAGAGAGATAACGCAGGCGCGCACGCGGGGGCGCGACGACGTTACGCGGTATACAAAATCAGGCTCGGGCGGCACACTCGCTCTCTCTCTCTCCCCGTCGTGCGCTCAGGCCGATGAAACAATAAACAAACACAGGCCGCTACTCTTGACTCCAGCCCCACCCCCCCCGAGTGGGCGCACTCGATGCTGCTGCTGCTGCTGCTGCTGCCGCCGAGAAAACCGAAAGGAGCCGCTGCCGCCGCCGCAGCCGCAGCCGCCGATCTACGCACGAGAAGGAGAGAGAGAGAGAGAGCGCGGAGGCTTGCGTGGGCGAGATGGTATCCACCCTCCTCTCTCCTGCGCACTGGATCGGCTGGTGGATTAACGCACGGACGTCCCCTGCTGCTGCTGCTGCTGCTGCTGGCTCCTGGCACTGTTTCTTAGGCGCAGCACACCTCTCTCTCCGTGTCCGTCCGCTGCGTCGTCGCGTCTCTCGCGTCTCCGACGGAGGCTGGGGGAGTCGTCGTCGTCGTCGTCGTCGTCGGAGAGAGAAAAAAAGTGAGAGAGAGAGAGAGAGAGAGATAGAGATAGAGGTGTGTGTGCGTGGAGAGAACGGCAGAGCACGCGCGAGAGCGGGAGGAGCTCCGCAGACTCCTGGAGGCGCTCCCACGGCGGACTGAAGCGCCGCTAAGCGAGATCGACGTCGGCGCGGGGGATGAGTGCGCGCCTGCCTGGAGGAACTGGGATACGTAGCCTCGGCGCCTGCGCGCCGCGCACCCCCGGCCCTCTCTGTACCCGTGCGTAACCTATATATATGTATATACGCGACGGCGGCGGCGGCGGTGGCTGCTCTCTCTCTCTCTCTCTCTCTCCCTCGCGAAGGATGCGAGAGCGCCTCGCCCCTTTGCTCAAAGCTCTCTCTGCGTCTCGAGTCGGAGGAGCTGCGAGAGCGCGCGCGCGCTTTTTCAGCTATACTGCCTCTCTGCGCCCGAGAGGGAGAGAGAGAGAGAGAGAAGACGAGAGCTAAAATGCAGGGGGAGGGAAAGATGATCGTCGCGTCTAAGCGCTCCTTCGATATCTCTTTCTCTCGGCGGAGTGTAGCCATGGATACACTCGGTGCGGACTCGCGCGGGCCCAGCCCCCGACGCACGCTGCAAACTGCCTCTCTCTCTCTCTCTCTCTCCCTCCGCTTCGCGCGCCGAAAATGTCAATATCCTCCCCCCGCGCTCTCTCGCTCTCGCTCTCCCTCGTGCACTGCTGGTGCTTCTATTTCCCTGACTCGCCTCTCTCTCTCCCTTCGCTTCGCTCTTCTCTCCGGCCTTACGGACTCTCTCTCGTCTCTGGGTCTCTGTGCCTAACGCACTCCGCGGCCGCTTTCCTCTCGACGTTTTTGCGCGCGTTTGATTTCCCGGCGGTTTACGGGACAGACAGAGAGAGAGAGAGAGAGAGAGAGAGAGAGAGAAAGAGCTAATGACCGTCGTGCCAGATGCATAATAGACATCGTAAATTTTTGTTTCGTCCCGCTATTTGGGGCGGAATTAATTCGGCGCCGCCGCTGCGCAGGAATGTATACGCTACCGGTGCGCGGCGGTGCCGTTCTTCAAAGGTAAACACTGGAAAGAAGGCGGCGAGAAAGAGAGAGAGCGAGGAGCGGGAGGGGTACGGCGAGGGCAGCGG
>UCOM01002990.1:0-21198 GCA_900474385.1 Ormyrus pomaceus | reverse complement strand
CCGATCGTCGAGGCCTTCTCCACGAGGGTCACCCTCAGCTCCTTGCCGTGCTGCTCGGCGAGTTTGCGCGCCTGGATCGCCGCCGACATGCCCGCCGGACCGCCGCCCACGATCAGGATGTCCGTCTCGTCCGCGTACCTTTCCATGTTCACGTCTGGAAGCGAGGATTCGTTGGGTGTTATAGCGAGCAGTTGGGGTGGTTGATTGAGAGGAAAGTATTCAAAATAGATTCGGTGGAGTGCTTGAAATTTTTTGATTTTTTGAGGATTTGAAAGTACGTTTTAAAGCAACTATCGAAGAATGATTTATTTTAAGATTTTTTTTAATTTCTTGGGAACTGCAGCGAAAAAACATCGAGGCAATCAAATTATATTTTTAATACTACTCACTATTATTACGTAACTTGTATTATTAACTTCTGTTATAGATCAAAATAGCTTTGTTAAGAATTAATTTTAATTAAATAAAAGTTTTTTTTTAATTTAAAAAAAATATTGGACGACAGTTTAATGTAAGATTATATGAGAGATTTCGGAGAAACATCGAGAATTCTTTCGTTAAATTTAGACACTTGTTAAACACATATTAACTAGTATTTAATGATACATAAGCAGATAAGCTGCAAGTTTTTATTTAACATGAAAAGTCATCGTTTCCAAACGGGAAAAAAATAACCAAGATGACTTAAAAATCTTTATAAATCTAAAAAGAAAATCAGTAAACTACATAACTCTCTTTATTAATCGATAATAATAAATTTACAGGCTCAAAATCGCAGTAACTTAAAAGAAACCCATTTTTAATATTTATTTCAAATTGAAACTAAGAGATTAAACTTTTCGAATAAGAATTCTTTCAATTTACAATAATGCACAATGCATAAATAAAAAAACAAACAATACGATACATTACCTTTCCATCTCGGATCGGTTTCACGGGGCACGACAGTGTAGTGCGTCGTGAGCTTGGGAAAAGCGCCCTCGGAGTACGTCCTCAGCGACAGGTGTCTCAAGCCGCTCACTGAAAGACAATCAATCGATCATTAAACCACTATTAAACCGATCCCCCGCAACGTGGCCGCCGAAAACCTTCCGTTGTTGGTTTCTTTGAATATTCCGCGAGGCTTGTAAACAACTTATCGATTGAAGCCGCTTTGACACGCGTCTGTATGCGTGCGTCCGTCTGGCTCGGGTTAAAGTCCACATTGTCCGCACGAACGCGGAATTTAGATGCTTCCGAACTCTCATTACGGTCGCGATGTTTGAGAATAGTTTGTCGAGGGATTTGTTTTGAGATGCGATTGCAGAAACACGCCGAGTTGGAAAATTATGTATGTTTTTGAATTGAATGAAAAATTAATTATGTAATAAAAGATGTCTGAAGGAATCAAAGTGAACGTCGGCGTGTATAAAAAAAAATAGGTTCTTACGAAATGATTAGCATAAAACTCTGGTGTACTATCAACTTTTGGCTGATAAATAAAAACATTCACTTAAAAGGCAATTCTCTTGTTAACTATATGCAACAGGCCATTTTAATCGAGCAGCTTGACCCTCAAACTTATGTAAAGAACTCCGTTCTACAATTCACGACAGCGATCGAAAAAAAAAACACCGAAAAGCAATCGAAAGCAATTGCTGCAATTAAGCAAGCCGTTCGACTCTGCGACGTTCCTCAAAATAGAGAGAAAGGTCAGCAGCTGAGCGGCGTCGAAAACAACGTTCGAATTCCGCACGAGGCTGCACGAATCGAGTTGCAGCCGCGACGTGCGGCAGTACTCACCGAATCTGGAGCCCCGGAAGACGGTAGAAGCCATGGCGAAGGCCGGGGAGTCGAGAGTACGCAGCCGCGCAACGAGGTTTCAGTGCCGCGCCGCGGCAATAATAATCCGGGACGAGGCTGAGCGGATCCGTGACTGCGTGTCATCCAAAACGCTCGCTGCTGCGGCGCCACCGCGTACTAACGCTTTCGGAGACTGGCACTCTCTCCACCCACTCTCCAGTCGAACAATTCGGTCGACTGCGCGCCTCCACTGGTGCACTGGCAGGAAGTGGAACTATTGGCGGTCACGTGGACTGATGACTCTGATGACGCGCGTTGAGCGCGAAGCTTTCAGTTTTTTAAATTCGAATGGGTTATTTTTAGTAGTTTATATTAGTGCGAGATATTAATTGAGAACTATAGGCAGAGAAAACACGAAAATTTTGTGATTGATTGTATTAAAAAAAAAAGTTTTACGTAGCGAAATTATGGAGAAAAAATGTGACTTTATTTTTAAGTTATTAAGAGCAGTTGAATAAAGCGGAAAGATGTTATTACATACTCTGTTATTCTTTTATTAAGGTCTAATTTTAAATACTGACTTGTAATGTTTTTTTTCTCTTTTTCCAGTTATTGTTAATAAACAAGAAACACGCAATTAAATGAACCTTTTCTATTATTTTTTTGTAAAATATAATATTAACGCTTCTAGTTTCACAAACTGAAAAAAATGACTGGTTTTTTCTTTTATTTGAAAACATTGAAATACATTTCAAATTTCAATCAAATTTTACATTTTTCACATAATAATTGCTAAAAAGAATTTTACATAAAAGAAAAAAACAAAGTTTATGTAATTTTGAATTGATGATCCTTGAATCCTGGATGGCATTACAAATTATACCTCTTTTTGACAAATTTTTTCGCTACATGAGTAAGTTTAAATTTCAGTTCAAGTGAGTTTAAATTATAATTAGATAAACAATTCATTTACGATTCATTTAAGATTGGATTACTAACTTATAACCGAATTAACCAAATGTGAGATTTTACCAAGAGGTGGGGAATATTATAAATAAATAGAAAAACAGTTTATTTAACATTTCAACTAAAATAATTTATTTAAGACTTATTAAGTAAGTACAATTTATATTTTTTAACTTATACTATATAATTTTTTATTTAAGTTTTATTAAGCAAGTAAAACTTATATTTATAACTTATTCTATTTTATTAACACTAATTATTTATTTAAGACTTACTAACTAAGTACAAGTTATATTTCTAACTTATTATACTATAAAATTATATATTTAAGGTTTACAAGCAAAAGCAAGTGCAACTTATTATAATATTTATTATAATTATTTATTGAAGATTGGTATACAATTTATATTTCTAACTTATACTATACAATTATATATTTAACCTTTAGAGGACGGGATGGCCCTATACGGCCATGCTGCCCATGATAGACACTTTACCTATGTTAGTTTTGAGATATCAGATATCACATTTACCCAATTTCCATAGAAAAGCAAGAGAAATAAAAAATCCCAAATTCCCGTCCTCTATAAAGGTTAAACTTTTTTCTTTTTGTAAATAGTTATTACTGGATTTGGATATTTTTTTTAAATATTACGCGGTACTCATTTTTAATAACTTAGAACACATTTTGAAAGATACTTGGAAAGTTATCGCAAATCAATAATTCGTGAGAAATATATAAAAAGATTTTGACTTGATGATGCACAATTTCTATGCAGATTTTATTATTGAATACTATGCAATTAAAGGGGATTAATCTTGAATCATACATTTTTCCATCAATGATTTTTATCATGATAACGATATGCTAAATTTGAGTTTTGATATTTTAAAATGATATTCTCGTTGTTGAGTAAAAGTAAATATATTTAGATATAATCTCCTCGAAAAAATTTACTAAGTAAACGTAAATTTTTGATATGGGTTTCGAAAAAATGACTTGAATGATAATTTTAGTTGTTGAATTAAGCGCATTGCTTTTGAATTTCCATCACAGAAATTGACACCGAATCGTTTATATTGCCGCGTTGACAAAAGTTGCGCTCAAAAGATCGAACGATTTTATAAATAATATTATTCTTAATTTGTCTAAATAAATATGTATTGTCGATATGTACCGATCCCAATCATATGTGCACATTGCTTTTGAGAATTGATAAGATGATAATAAGTTGATAATTTCAAGTTGATCTTTCCGACGATAGATGAAAGAAGATAAGACAGAATTTTCACTCGTTTACGAAAAGAGTACCTCTGCTCTATTTACTCAGGTGAAAAGCAGTAGTTTCAAACGGTGCTCTTCTTTCGGAACATATGTAACTCGATGTAGAATAATCCTAACCGATATGAACAATTTAAGGGGAAAAATGTATGCTTCATCAGTGATTCACGAAAATAACCTCCCCTCTCCCTTGGCGCTTAAAAGCAGGACTTGAGGTGGGAATTGAGCAGGGTCCTGGTGACGAAACCCTTGCTGCAGCGCTCGCAGACGTAGGGCCTCTCGCCGCTGTGGTACCTCTTGTGCACGACGAGGGTGGACCTCTGGGTGAAGGTCTTGCCGCAGAGGTCGCAGCGGTAGGGCCGCTCGCCGGTGTGAGTGACGCGGTGGGTGCGCAGCAGCGTCTCGCAGGAGAAGCGCTTGTCGCAGTACGGGCAGGTGAAGGGCTTCTCGCCGGTGTGGAGGCGCGTGTGGATCTGCAGGCCCTTGATCGTCTTCAGCTCCTTGCCGCAGTAGGTGCAGAGGTAGGTGCGATTGGGCCGCTTCGTGCGACCGGTGCGCGGACGGCCGCGCTTGCGCTTCGCCGGCGGCTGCGGGGAGTCGGCAGCGGGGAAGCTGATGGACGCTTCCAGGGAGGAGGTGTAGTCCTCGAAGTCCTCCAGGTAGCTCGAGAACTCCTCCTGGTGGACATTGGGTCGAGAATTAATGGTTTTGTTTTTGATATTATTTTATTGTGCTACTCGTTATTCTTAAATTCTGGGCCATTTTCGTTCTATACTTGTTCCCTCGACGGTGTTTAAAATGACAGTCAGCTGGTGAATGCTCGTTTTGACAGTCGAAATTCAACGGGATCATAACCAAAAATTTTTTGTTCATCTTGAATTTAATTTAAGATCAAATTTTGCGTGAATTACACTTTACATTATTGCTGATTAAAGTGCCATCGTTAAAAAATGCCATCACCGGGAATTTTGGAAATGTTCACGTCTTCGATATCATCGGTAAGTTTCGCGGACGAGAAATTTGTTTTTCAACAAATAAAATACGTAGCCGAGCATAAACAAGTTATTATTGTACTTTAATCTGAAAAATTTCGATTTCCTAGCTGCACCGTTCGGTGCACCACCTCATCAACAATGTGTCCAAAACGGACGTGGAAACGTCCAATTATCTGGCATCCATACAATCACTGCGAGGACTCACCCCTGGCGAGAAGTACCGCGATCTAAATGAAATTATTCAAGTGCTGGTACAAAGCCGAAATGAGCGAGGAGAATTAATGTCAACGGAAGAATTCCGCGAAATATCACCGGCGATGACTCCGCTCGTCCGCGCCATGGTCGGGGTCAAACTAAAAATGGGCAATCTAATCGTGGAGGCTCTGCAGTCCGAGGACGCGTCGGTGCAGCGAAAAGTTCTGAAGGCCAACTGGCAGTTCGACGGCTTGACGTCGACTCCGGAGGAATTCATGAAACGGGTCGTACCCGCCGTGTCCGTATGTACGCGCGGCCGCATCGTCAAGAAGCTTTCGAAATCGCTGCTGAATCGGCAAAGCGACGCCGAGAAGTTCTTTCGAGCTTTCGTCGAATTGTACGGCGTGGAGCAGAGCATGCCGCTGCTAGTCGTCTGCTCCGAGCCCTTCATTTTCGAGGCTATTTTGAAGCACAAAATTCTGCTGCCCGTGCACGTCGTTCAACAGCTGTACTGCAGGTATCCCCAGTTGGTCGTTCGGTATCTGCAGCTTGGAAATAAGAATAATTCGAGTAACGTTAAGGATCGGGAGCAGCACGAGATTCGCATAAACGATTACGACGCGTTTTTGCCTGCATTGATTTGGAATCATTGCCAGGATTTCGTCGAGCTTTTCAGATTGACGCCCGAGAAGGATATGAAATTGAGCGCGAGAAAGTCTGCGTTCTTTTTGAAAAATTCGAGAAACGCCGTTGTGGAGGAGCCACAGGTATTTTTAAAATTACTGCCGCTGAAATTAGTGGCGAAAGAATTCGATCAAAAAACGTTTGACAGAATGTATGAAAATTTGTTTCCTGCAAATATCGAAGAGTTCAAATTGAACGATATGATTGATTATTTAGAGTATTATACTTATGGAGATAAACTGGAGATCTTGAAAGATACGTACGAAAAAAGATACGGCAAAAGGTTGCTGGAAAATGAGTCGCATCTTAAATCTAAAAAGTTAATAAAAATACTAAGTAAAGAGAAAAGGATGAAAAAAGTTAAGTCAGTTTTATTTAAAAATGAAACAGATGATTTATACATATGTTATTTACCACCAAGTGAATCTTTGCCAATATTAAAAGAGAAAATTTCGAAAGCCTCGACTATGGAGGAGAGAATACAAATCCTTGGTGATATGATTACTTCGTGTAATATTTATGACAGCAAGGAAGACTTGTTGGATGTGCTGCAGTATTTCTACGATAAGCATAAGAACGAACAAAATTTATTTCTATGCTGTTTTTTCGAAAAACTTAAATCAGAATTCACATTTAAAGCACTAGATCCTCGTCACTGGGTGCTACTGAGACAAATCATTAGTTACTCTTACTTGAAAAAAGAATTATTCAAATCGCACGTCCAGCTTATAGAGTCTGTATTAGAAGCTGCTTTGGCAGCGCATCACGACATAAATCCCGTGTACGTTGACAAATTAGTCGATATGATAGTCGAATTCAATATGGAATATCGTAAAGCACCTTTTAAGTGGAATTATTTGAAAGATCAACCAACACTCGAACGAGGATACATCTGCAGATTCTTCGAATTAATACCCACTAAATATCCGATGAAACACGCTATTTGGAAAGAGAAAAAAGATAAATTAGTGTACGTTCTGAGCTTTATGAAAAGCATAGCCGATTACAACAAAAGAAACGGCGGCTCAAAAAAGAAGAGGAAGCCGCTAAAGGACGATACAAATTTACCAGTGGACAATTGGATCCTGGAATTGAGCCAGGAATTCTTTTCAAAATCCGACAACGAGGCAGCCTTTAAAAACAGGAAGGCCATCCTTCTTGATCTGATTAAAAAGTGCGCTCCCAAATTCTACGAGTCGAAAGTAGACGAATACTCAACGATTCGGGACATAGAAAAAGGCGAGGCCTTAGCCTTGCTAAAACGACACCCAGAAAGGGTCTTGGCCAACTGGCCGGATTACCTAGCCGAAGCTAAAGAAAGGCTCCACAACGGCAGTAAGGCTGCCAGGCGCTTCGTCGCGGCCACAAAATGGTACCACGAGCTTCCCATCAAGTTCGTCGAGCGCTGCCTGATCGACTTGAAAGAGGAAGGAAGTATCTTGGTACTAGGTATTTTGCTCGAGGGCAGCGCCTTCGAGACCGTCGTGTCTCCGTACGTACCGATCGACGGGAAGCTGGACATCGAGGACACCGACGCCAAGGAGAGCTTCGAGCTCAGACGTTCCATTCTAAAGGCCATGAACTGGACGAATCCTCCGGTCTCTTTCGACTTCATCGCCTCGTTCTGCCACGGGGACTACGTGGCTTTGGCCGAGCCGACTCTGGCCAGTCGGACGCACCACGCCCCTGTCATTAAGGTGCTGGAGTTCACGAGGAAACTGGTGGACAAGCAGGCCGCGGTGAAGAAACGCGGCATCAGAATGATACAGAAGGTCGCGACGAAGGCGCAGCTTATGCAGTTTTTGGATATACTCTGGGCCTCGGAAATGAATTGGCCATTGAGAAATATCGTCAGCAAGATTGCATTGGACACCTTCATTGAAGTGCCGAATAGTGATAACTGGGACTTGGTTAAGAAGTGCATGGCTGGATTAACCGTTGATGATAAGACGACCATCCTGAGGTTCGCCGATATCGCCAACGTGGACTTTGGCTTTTTGGGAAGATACGTGAAAATGTATTTGAGCATCATACACGAGCTGTCTGAGAAGGGATTAGATTATAGAACAAGAACGAATGCGCTCTGCACGGTAATTCAAATTCTCGATGAAAAACTTATGCACTTTATATCGGAAGATGTTAGTCGAAGCATCATAGAAAGGTACTTCTTCGACGTAGATTCGTTAGAAATTTCAAGAGTGACCCAAAACTTTACTATAAGTATTTACTTGTTATCGTCCGATTCGAGTAAATTCGAAGGGCGGCTCGAGACGGTCATGAACACTCTCATGAAAGTCATTGAAACCTTCGACGTTCCTCACCCGAAGAAGCGCCGATTTTACCCGGCGAATTACACGATTAACGAATTCTTCAGAGACGTACTTCAAGAAATGTCCGCCGGCAAAGGCAGCTGCGGATTAATGATAATTGACAGTTTGTTGAAAGTCTTCCCGTCCAAGCTGTATCCTTGGCAGGAACCTTATTCCTACTTAGCTTTGAGCTTGTACAAGGAGTATCTATTATCAGCCTCGCCGGAGGAGTTTGGTGTTCGTTGCGCCAAACGATGCAGCGATTTAGTCGAGGACTTTTCCGCGAACGAGGCAGTAATTAACGATATCGCCAAGTGTCTCAATGATTTTATTGCGTCCAAGATTTTTAGAACAATGAAACAAGTAGATATAAAATTAAACGTGATTGAAGGTCTTTTAAAGGAAGAGAGCTTTTACGGCTCTTTGCTCTGTACGAAATTACTGGATTCCCAAGAAATTAACGATTACGACGAAAGGTACGACGCGTTGATCAAAGTTTTGAAAAAGAAGCGAAACGAGGCCATACAGTACAACTTGTACAAGCATTTAAACACGATTCAGTATAATTAAATACTCAGAAACTGCGAGACGGTATCAAGAGCTGTGTATTAACTGTCATTATATGCCAAATTATTCTCAGGTAATATGTAATGTCGAATAGTATATAAGTAGTAAAGTTGTATTTATGTAAAAAATCAAAAGCATTTAAAAAAAATTGTTAATATTTGTGATTATCGATACTTTGAAATGTTGTTTTTAAATCTTAATGATTAATTTGTGAAATTATTTTTATACCTCTATAAACAGAAATTATGATAAATTCTGTAATTATAATTTGTTAATTTTTACAATCTTTTTGGAAAGCAGAACATTCAAAGCTTAATTTAAAGTCCACTGATAAGGTCTAATAAAAATTGAAAAATCTCAACCACGAGCTCTCTCATTTCCCTAAAAAAAAAAAAAAAAAAGTTTGAAAAACCCACCGAGATGTACTCGAGGCTGTCGTTCTTGGCGGCGACGCTGACGGGCAGCTCGTTGTTGTGCAGCTTGCGTATGTGCCTCTCGAGCTTGGTCCGGTCCATGGTGGAGTAGCTGCAGTGGGCGCAGGCGACGAGGCTGAAGCCGTGGTGCTTCCTGGCGTGGGCGTTGAGCATGAAGCGGTGCGGGTAATCCTTGTCGCAGAGCGGACACTTGAACGGTCGCTCGATACCGTGGACGGTGCTGAGGTGGGCGACCAAGCGATTCAGGTAGGCGAAGGTCTCGCCGCAGAAGTCGCAGACCCGGTCGGACACTGGGTCCGTGCTGCAATTATGTATAGGACCTTTGAGGAGGGGGCATCGCCGAGATGCGAGAAGGGCTTTCGAGGGAAGGATTTTCTTTGAGGCAGCTTTACGTGCAGGTGTTAGTTAGAGGGTTAGTGATGGACTTACGTTACGAAGGAGTCGATGATTTCTTGCTTGATTTTATAGTAGTCGATATTATCCAGTTCCTTAAAAGAATCGTGGAGAGCGTAGCCGTTCCCATTGCTGCAACATGAAAGCCTTTATTGATACGACATTTCTACAATATAAAACACGCTGATGTTCAAATATACTACAGTAATGCTACATACACGTCATTATTTTACGAGTAAACTCAAGAATGGCAGTTAGTTTATTATTATTTTTAGTTAAATTTGAACCCTTACATAATCATAGAAAGTGGATAAAAGGAGTAACTTTTTTATTCAAAATGTTCTTGTTATTTTTGTGCGAAATTATCATTCTGCGGTGGGTTAGTAGTTTGTTAAAATTTTATTTTCAAGCTAATGATATTTTATCCTGGCTTACCTTGATAAAATAAGCAATTTAAGTATAAATTCTATGGGAAATTAGATGTTCAAATATATATTTTTTCATTTTAAGTATTACATATAGTATAAGCGTCGTTTAAGTATTACATGTAGTATAATGTGCAAGAGTAATGTTGTGAATAATAAGGTTGCGGATCACTTAGAAATAAAAGTAAAGAGTAAGTTTTTTTTATTCAAAACTCTTTTGTTATTTTGGTGCGAGATTATCATTCTGCGGTGGGTTAGTAGTTTGTTAAAATTTTATTTTAAAGCAAATGATACTTTATTCTGGCTTACCTTCATATAATATGCAATTTAAGTATACATTCTATGCGAAGTTAAATGTTCAAATATATATTTTTTTCATTTTAAATGTTACATATATTATTGTGAATAATAAGGTTACGGATCATTTAGAAATAAAATTAAACGTAATTTTGGTTTTAGTTTATTTATTGCAAATTAATCAAGTACATGTAAAATTGTTCGACGATTTCAGAGTATTTTCAAATTATGCGTGATTCTATTACAAAAGATGTTATCAAACTAATTTTAATAATATAAAATTAATTCAGTATAATTATATCTTATTTTAAGAGGTACAGAACTGAATAATTAAATATAATTAAGTACATTTTGCATAAAAATCTAATATAACATACGCTACATTTTAAACTTTAATACTCTTTCATTTATAAAAGAACATCGATTATTATTTTTCGATGTTAACAACATAATTAAACTATTTCAATATATAAATATGGCATTAAGAGCACATAAATATCTAAAATAAAAAAGAAATAAATGAAGGAGTTTTGGTTTTTTAGTAGATTTGCTTAACATTTTTCTGGCACTATATTTGAAGATCGTAAAAACTTATAATTATGTAAATGCCAAATATTTTAAACGCATTTTCAATATAATTCATGATGATTTATATCGGAAGTGAAAAAAAAATATAATTCATCGTGAAATAGTTAAATAAACTCTCTTTCTGATTATAGTTAGCCTAAAAAAAACTTTTCTTAAAGATTGAAAAAAAAACATATTTATAAAACTATCTTCTATTATAACAAATATCAAAATTTCTACCATGAAATGGAAATACAGGGAAATTACAAAATATAGAATAATTAAAAGTATAAAAGTATAAACTTTAAGCTTTGGTTTATATCTGTAAAACTAAAAATCATAGAAAATAACTCCAAAATTGCACGCAAAATATGGAATAAGTATCGATTAATTACGTTTTAAAAATCTTTTATTGCACATATAAAAATTATTTCTAATATTAAAATTTTTTGAAGTCTTTTGATCCACTCAATCATTTTGGTATGGCACAATATTTTCTTATAATATTTCTTATAATAGATTTATTATATATTTATGTGCTCTTGTAATTAATCTTAAGAAATATTAATTTTTATTAAAATTATTAATTAGTAAAACATGATATTTGTATTTCGATTATGATTGTTGCTGTTTCAAAAGTCTACTCCGCACGGATGACTATATAATTAAAATATTATTCAGTCAAATTTTATAATTTTTTTTATAAACTTTTATATAGTATTAGATAATACATACTATGTTTTAATTGACTATAATTAGTGTATTAGCTTCTATGGCTCACAACTCATTGTAAAATTAATAAAAATAAAGTAATATAAAAATTGTATTAATAAAAAAACATATTTTTAATATTTTTAAAATAATATCATTAGTTTGACTATGATTAGCAAAAATTTCTTATATGGCATTAGTAACAGAATAATCTTTTTAACTGTGTTGCTATTTAGAATTAATTCTAATAAGGCCTTGAATTTCTCGCATAAAATTCATTGTGCATTTATAATTTGTATATAATTTATCCAAACGATTGTAAAATCTCTTTATAAGGCATTTTTCGGTTCCCTGTTGTACAGTAAGTCGTTGCTTAACATTACAACTTTATTAAATAAAGGATCGATATTATAAAAATGTGAAAATTCTGTGACGGTCAAAGATGTTGAAACTTAATAATACATAATGGAAGAATACTTTTTTTTGTAAAATTTTCTAATATATAAATATATTCTCAATAAATTGTGATAAAATGTATACTATCAATATATTTATAATATCAATAAATTGACTAAATTAGTTTTGAGTAATATCTGTTAATATCAATATAAACTTCTTTAAAATAAGACTATGTTTCATCAGATCTGAAATTCCTTGAATATCAGTCAAAAATGTGAGATCTCAATAAAAGTAATTGGGAGTGTTCGCATGAAATTTTTTGTATCACACGTCATAATAGTAAATACCTAAGTTTCATTATTTCATTTTTTTAAGTATTTTTAGTTAAGTATATTTTAAGTATACTAAGTAAAGCAGCTGCATTAAAAGTTTAGTCTAAAAAACTAACTTTGTAAGTAATTCCACAACCTTTCGAAAAATGAATGAAACTTTAGTGTATAAACTATCAAATTATGGGGTTTAAGAGATCATGGAAAATAAGTAGTGACACAAAGCAATAACCCTTAGAAGCATACATTTTTTTTTTTTAAACAAACAATTTAACGTAATCGTTTAAGTAGTGCGTTTGAATAAAACAATTAATTTTTACCAGTATCCAACTGTGAAAAACTAATATTTGCAAAATTTCACACTTCAAAGGGTTAAAAATTGTTTTATTCATAAAGTGTAAGTGTTGATTTTAAGATATTTGCTTGTAACCCTGGAAGCCCAACGTTTTAAAAGTGGTTCTTACTCGATAAAACTTAATTAATAAAATTTAACTCTTTTTTTATGTAAATAAAATATGTAAAATAGATTATTCTGCATTTTTTTATGGCACAACTGTTATCATTGATACATTTCGAGAAAAACCACTTTCAAATCCATATTTTAGCAGATGAGGAAGCTCTAGTCGATAATACACCCCTTCATTAGTTACTTTAATAAGGACAAAATTTTTCTGCGACATCCCAATTTGTACATTTTGAAATTTCTTCAGCCTCGTTATTTCCTCCTTCTCGTCATTAATAATATTATTGCATAATAAACTGTGGGTTTATTTTTAATCAATACTAATTTAATTTTTTTACTCGTGAAAATTGTCGATTAAGTTTTTAATCGGTTAATTTATTAATTACTTAAAGGCAGTTAGATATGTTACGTATTGCGACAAGTAAAAAAATTAAAATTACTACTATCCTAAATACTATAAAATTCAAATAATGTTACTCAAAAAGAAATCGTTTTTTGATTTCGTATAAAAAAAAATGCAATTATTGTGTTGTAAAAAAATAACTAATTATTGTAAAGTTAACTGAAGTAGTTATCAAAATAAAAGTTCTTACTTATTGAGAAAATGGGCTACTTTACTTACGATAAATAGAGAGACTTTTTTGCTTGAGCAAGATAATTCTACCCCTTGCAAATGGACGAGCTCTGAATTACCTAAATAATCTATTGCAAAACTCATCTATTAAACTTAAGCAAAATCGATCTGCTTAAACTTCCTCTAAGCACCCTAAATGATTCGCTCTAATCTTCCTCTCGTCACTCGCTACTTGCATTTTATTTCCTCCTTGCCTTTCGCGCTCTTCTCGTGCGTCTTGACGTGTTTACGCAGGAAAGAATTCGAGATGAATGACTTGCCGCAGTCGGAGCACTGGTACGGCCTCTCACCTTTGTGCACTCTCACGTGGTACACCATGCTGGTCCTCTGCGTAAATCCCTTGTCGCAAAAGGTGCACTTGTACGGTTTCTCCCCAGTGTGGATCCTCTGGTGAACCTTCAGATTATTCAATTTTGAGAAAGACTTGCCGCAGACGTCGCACTCGGCGACCTTCTCCCCCTTGTGCCCCCTCATATGGTGGCGCAGAGCAGTCGGCGTGCTCAGCTGCATGCCGCACAAGTCGCAGAGCGACTTCTGCGGCGGCGGCAGGAGGTTCTTATGACTGACCCTATGGTGACTCTTGAAGCTGTTCTCGTTGGTGAACTTGCGCGGGCAATATTTGCACTGGAGGAGCTTACCGTTGTAGTTGCCGACCGTCTCCGGGTGGACGCACTTGATGTGGGTGACGAGATTGCGCTTGTAATGGAAGACGTTCTTGCAGACCTGACACTCGTAGCCCTTGCCGTCGTGCAGCAGCTTGTGCTCCTCGAACTTGGTGCGCTGCATGAAGCCTTTGCCGCAAAGGTCGCAGGGGAACGCGTAGCTCTTCGAGTGACGTCGCTCGTGGAGCTCCAGGTTCTTTTTGGCGTAGGTGGTGTACTTGCACCGATCGCAGCTGTATTTCTTAATGTCCATGTCGTGCTTGCTGCGCTTGTGTCGCGCGATGTTCAGCGACGTGCGGAAGGTCTGACCGCAGATATTGCACTCGAAGGGCCGCTCGATATTGTGGATGCTCTGCATGTGCTCGCCGAGCTTTACCTCGTTGGTAAACCCAGCCAGGCAGACGTTACAGTAATGATTTACGCGGAAGCGTTGCGGACGTTCCGCGTTCGGCACGACCTGGTGGTCTTCTCTTGCTTTGCTTATGGAATCGGTTTCTGGGATGGAAAGGACAGGGACTTCCAGATCGTTCAAGTTCATGGACTCTACGTTGGCGAAGGACAGTTCTTCTGATTTGGCGAACTCGACGATTTCTTCCGCGAAGACTGAGTTCGTTTGCTCGAAGATCAAAACCTCCGAGTCGACCAAGTCAGGAACTTCGGATGCGGTGAAAAATAAGGAATCTGGCATCGGGAACATCGATGTTTCGAAGTCCGTGAGAATCGGCGTCAATGGCGTCAAGCTTGTAAGCTTAATATCCTCGGACAACCTGAAAAGTAGAAGGAAATTGGTTAGAGATGAAATGTAGAGGACGAATTTGAAGGGTTCTTAATGGTAAACTGTAAGTCTTATGTAGTTTCGCCAGTAAGGGGAAATTTTGCCAGATTTACTGAGTTGCCACAATAGAAGTACATATAAGCAACTAGCTACCAAAAATTTACTCGAGACGATTTTACTCTGACGGTTTAACGCACTACATTACAAATTAATTTAGCAGCAAAGTTAATCTGCACTTTGGTTCGGTAAGCTAATCTACTTAAAATGTTCAAAATTTCGTATTAAATTCTCGCTGACGCAGGTTCAAATATAAAACAATACTATAATTATCGAAGGGATTGATTATTGAAAATAAAAATTATTTAATTTTTTCAAAACATTTTTTTAATATTTAAAAAAGATTTGTTACAAAAGTATATAAATTATCTGAAATAGAAAAATCAATTTTATGTTACATTAGATAACTTAGAATAAAAGTTTTAAGTCTTTTCTAAAAAAAAAATATACAAAAAATTATTGTTAAACTGTACACTAAATTTGATTTTTAAAATATAATGAACTTAATTGGATTTATCAAACACAACGAAAAATTATTTAATTATTATTAACTTAAAAGCATATAATAATCGAGCAAAAGCTGACTATTAATTAAAAAATCTTTTCTGCTTAGGGAATTTTTAATTTAAGATAAAAGTACCAAATCAAGCTTTAAATAAATTTTTAAATAAATGAACTTTGTGCCTCGTTTAGAATGAGAAGGTACTTTCAGGTGTTCTATAACTATTACTTAACAACAATTTTTGAATGCAGTATATTAATAAAATTTCAAACAATCTACTTTTAAAAGTACTAAAAGCACACATATTTTCTACATAAAACAGAACTGCTCAGATAAGTCAAAATAAATATTTATCCGATTTAACTGCTTGGATTGAGGTGCTACTGTAAAAAATACACTTTACATAATTAAATTATACAAAATATACATTAAACATAAAGAAGAATAGCCAATTACAGTATTATAATAATATCATTTCCAAAGTATACAAAAATGTACAGATAAAGCAAATAAAAGACAGGTTGATACAGATGTATCCTTTCTTACTAATTTCAAAATTACCAATCATTATTATTTATATCCATTATTCTTACTGCTAGTTGATATTTAAGAATAAAAAGTTGCAATTTTTATTCTAGTTTTCATTAACTGCCTTAAGAATTATGAAAACCACTACGATGTTACTTAGAAGTCGTTAAAAAATTAGCACAATAAAGTACATAACATAACAGGAAAAAGATATTCTGCAAGCTTAATTTCTTATACATGAATTCTATTTTGAAGTAATAATCTCTTATTTATTGTCTTTTTTAAAAATTTCGGTTTAAACGCAATTCAATTTCCCAACGATACGTTATTATTTTGCCCACGCACGGACCGCGACTGTGGTTGGTCCGTGTTTTGGCAGGTTTGAGGGCATTAAACTCGCGCGATAAATAATCGCAGAGTATACAGTGCCGAGGATAACGGACAAACGGTAACATCGACAGCATTTTATCTGCGGGCAGAGATGTCAAATAATCGTAAGTTAACATTATGATTAGTTTCTTAATGATTGTAATTATTTAAAACTGCAAGGATTGTGCTTATTCTGTATTATTTTCTGTAGATATTTTCAATTTTTTTAGTGTAGTTGAAAAAGAAAAATTCATAAAATTATTCGATTTTTTTTACCACTATCAATATCTTAATGCGGTAGGATAGTTTGAAAGGACATCTTTTAAAAGATAAAAGATTCGATTTTGATTTCATCTTCGCCGTGCCATAAATGCTTATTTTACTACTTTTGGCTAAGCAAGCAGCAGGCTACAGCTGACAATCGCTCGGCGCGGGACGAAACGTCCGATGGGAAGGCCGTCGCACTTCGCTCGCCGGCGGTCTTGCGATCAAGCTCGCGCGGCTCGCGCGTATGCATATACACCCTGAGCGTATCTGGCACGTTGCAGGCGCGGTGTGACGTGCGGGAGCGAAGCGATCGCTATGGAGGAGGAACTTGGGAAAAAAGCTCCATAATAGTCCAATCAATCTGTCATTAACCCAATGTTAAATGTGACACAATTCTTAACAGCAAACAAAAAATTGCCACAAAGGTTTCTTAGAATTTTTTTCTCTATACGCCTATATTTTTTGTTTGCTGTTAAGAATTGTGTCACGCTCCTCTCCCTATTGATTGGACTATAAAGTTGGGGAGCGTGTGGCCGGGGGTCGCGAAGCTTCGTTTGGTGACGATGGATGGCAAAATCAGGCCGTGTTTGCGAGCGATGAAATGTGGGATTTATTTCTTTTTCGTTTTATTTGTTGCGTGGACATTTTTAGTGTTGATGACGAGAGAATTCGTTCGGGAAATAGAAAATTTGCTGGAGTTCTATTTCATTTCTAACTACATTTATGTACACTATTATTTAAAGAATATTAATATAGAGTAAAATCGTTATGTAAAGGAGAATCTATTAAAGTGGTCTTTACTCAAATAACAAGAAGTATCTTTTTGATTCTTAATATTTTTTATTTCTAAACTTTATTTGTGCCTTCTTCTGTAATGCATTTAATTAAATTTTCAAAAAAAGTACTCGCGTATATCGAGTCGATAATAAACAAAATAATTGCAAAATTCATTAATACAAAAGAAATATCGTAAAAATAATAAAATAACGTAACGCTCCTTAAAAATGAACAAAATTTATTACTTTTAAACATCCTCTTATGAAACCAAATTATTTAAAAAAGAATCTTTTACTCAAAACAACTGTAACTAGTTAGTTAGTTTTTTTGTTTTAATTTGGTTTTTAGTTTAATAAAATGTTTAATCAAATTGTGCCTGTACAGTATGAATTTAGAAGTATTCAGGAATGCCGTGGAATTTTTTCTAGTTATTTTTTAATTATTTATTTATAGATATAGGCCAATGGGATACAGTACCAATGGGTACTGTGATAAATGCAGCCCTACAAACGATACATGATATACCGCAACAATACGTACCAAGTTTGAACTCGTCACAATTTTTTGCACCGGTTGGGCATAGTAATATGCTGGCGCCTATGCTTAGTAGTACGAACTACCCTGCGCACAGCAATACTACCTATGCCCAACGCGATGGTAGCAACCTTAACCATTTTCAGATTGGTTCGGCTCAACAACCGGATATGGGATCCAACCTAGCAAGGTCCAGTAAGTATTCATGAATTATAATTGAGGGTTTCGAAACTCTAAGAGGCCGAAACGAAATTTCGCCAAATAAGTATTGTCCAAGTACAATGTTTTATCAAATTGCTTAAAATAAAAATTAATAAGTTTAATTGAGCATCTTTTTCCTATACAAACTATATTAATAATTTTTATAGTTTATGAAATATTTAAACAAAAAGTTAGTTTTGCGAAAAAAAATTTAATGCTTTTTTTCACTTTAACTCGTCATAACTTTTGTAAATATTCATATTTCTATTTCATAGTCTATAGAAACTAACTAAACGTACCCTGTTGAAAATTTCTTATAAAAACCGATAAAATTGGGTCCATTTATTATTGATTAATATTAAAATATTATGATTAATATTAATATTTTTATCAGAGATACAAGGAGTTTACGACATAGAAAATATAATTTACCACCTTCTGATTTCATCGTATGAGGGAGTTAGCTTATTAAGAGCGTATGAGAAGGACTGTGTCAACAATGCTACTTTTAGCATAGAAGATTTTGACGCCGACAACGACTCAGATGAATTAGAATTGACGCACGAAAATTTATTCAATGTTCACGAATTATCGAGAATAATTATCAACAATGAATTTTCCAAGGATAATTTCACGTAAGTTATTTTTATTTAATTTAATTGACCGTAAGGTTTTGGCTTGTTACTCAGATAAACTATAAATTTAAGAGGTTCGAGGCCACTGATTCTGCATTCACCATTAAATTTGCAAAATTAATTTTTTTAAACAATTTTTTAAAATAAATTATTGCAAAATTAGCCTTTTTTGCAAAATCAATGCCAGAATCGGATTCTGCAGGAAAAAATGCGTCCAAAGTAGTGCTTTTACATATTAAATTTTGTTTATAAACAAATTAATTGAAAATTAATTTTACAATATTAACATAATGAAGCTCTTATAGTCCATATACAAACGGAAGTTAATTTTGCAATATTTTGTTTGAACAAAATATTGCAAAATTAACTTTCGCTTTTATATGGACGATAAGAGCTTCATTCCATTAATTTGTTTATAACAAAATGCAATTTAACATATAAAAGCACTACGTTGGACGTATTTTTTCCTGTATAATCCGATTCTAGCATTTATTTTGCAAAAAACGCTAATTTTGAAATAATTTGTTTAATCAAATTAATTTTGCAAAATTAACGACCAATTCGTAATCAGTGATGCCTCAAACCTCTTAAATCATCTATAGTTTATCTGGGTAGCAATCCAAAAGCGGGTCATTAAAGGGTTAAATCACTAGTATTGTTAAAAATATATATTTTTTTTTTCAGAATCCCAAAGGCAAGGTTTTTAATACTGGCGCAGAGTATTGCAGCATTGTTTCCCAAACTAGGAGGTGTGGAAAGGTGGTACACACCAGGTCGTAACAGAAATGGCATTTCCACGGATTCAAGGGGCCTCTTATGGTCTAAGTATTTGAGATTTAGAAAGAGAGCAATTGCTCTTAATTTTATAGAGCCTCGAATCAAAATGTCACTAACAGAAGGTACGTTTTCAGGTCTGAATTTTATATAACATTAGTGTAAAGAAAAATAAATATTTATTTACATTATTAAAATTTTCAAAAAATAGTTTTTATAGGATCATCGGATATTTTTAAAATACTTAGAGAAGCCACAGTGATTGACGACGAGTTTTTACAAAGTTGGAATGGAATGAGATTTCAATTGGAGCAGTTATTTTTAAAATCAACTCTAGAAAATATTTTCCAGACTTTTCCGATATTAAAAACAACTGCTGCATTGACTCTGGTAATTTTTCTATTCTCTCTCTCTCTCTCTCTCAATTTTAAAACATTATTTTTAGATAAAACAGTCTTACGAAGAGACCAGTTTTATATCAAAACAATTCGCTGATATATGGCCGGAAATTGGCAATAAAATATATGTTGCTGCCGTTCTATCCAAAAAAGGCGCAGTGAGGACATTTGCCGAAAAAATGCTGCCACCTAAAGGACAGCGCAAATTGCTCACAAAAGGTTTGAAAAATTGTTTTTATTTTCTTTCTTCTTAAGGTAGTTGTATAACAAGATATAGAAGTTTTAAAAAAAATTCTTAGCAGACTTAACTATCATCTGATTACGTAAGTAATAATATATTAGAAATTTAATTTTTTTGAACTGAAAAAAAAATTAAGAAGTCAAATTTTGATATTGTAAATAAAGATATAATTCACCAAAAAAAAAGTTTTTCAAAGTAATGAATTTTTGTCATTTTTGAATTTATTTCGAGGTAAAAGGGCTATCTAGAGATTCACCAATGAAAAAAGTTTTAAATTATTAATTTGCAAGGAATGTAAGTCAATTTGTTGTTTGTCAAACGTTTATGTCCAAGTAAACAAGAACTTATGAACAATTAGAGTTTGCTTTTTGAAAATTAATTATTTCAAAATTTTTTCGTGGTAGATCTCTAGATAATTGTTTAACGAGTAAAATGAGCCCCTTTAAATAAATTAAAAAATGAGAAGAATTCATTACTTTGAAAAACTTTTTCTTTGGTGAATCATATCTTTATTTACAAAATCAAATATTGATTTTAAATTTTTTTTCAATTCCTAAAAGTTAACCTTATATCATATATCATCACTTATGTAATCAGATGATAGTTAAGTATGCAAAGAATTTTTTTTTTTAAATCTTCTATATCTTGGTTATACTACCTTAATATAAAATTATAATTAAAAAAATACTTTAAGATACTTTCTTTTTTTGTTTTATTTTTACTTCAAAAGTTTAATTATTTTTAACAATTGGTTTTTAACAATTTTACAGATATCCAGAATGTGTTTGCATTACTGGCGCTGCCATATTTATTGGGCCCGCAATCATGTGCTACAAAGAGAAAGAAAAAAGATGTAGCAACAACCTGGCGGGCGACTTCTGAGGAGGTCCAACATTCTTTTATTACTTTTATACAAGTATGTATTAATTTATCTTTATTATTATTATTACTATTATTATTATTATTATTATTTTTTTTTTTTTCAGGAGTCTGTGAATCCATTTTACGGATTCCCATTGGCCAGCCCTCAAGCGAGCTTGCAGACC
>UCOM01002989.1:0-21079 GCA_900474385.1 Ormyrus pomaceus | reverse complement strand
CATTAATCTTGTTACAGAATAACTGTAGAGAGGGCCAGAGGAACGCCTAGGGGTAGCGATCAATGGCGCTACGGAGATCCCCGTGGTGGATATGGAGATTCAAGGCGATCAGCGTAAGATTAGCTTATCAAATCAATATCTTTGTTACTTTAGTTTCTTTTTATACTTTTTTTATGAATATACTTTTCGGTTTTTAGCTGTTTTTCATTTTTTTTTTTTTTTAATTTCTTATTTAGTCGAGTTTTTTTTAATGATAGATTCCATTTACTACAGCTGAAAATTATCAACATTTTAAGCATCACAATATAACACATACCGATATAAAGGGAATTATTTTATTTTACAACTTCGAAATACGAAAATTTTTATGACTAATTTTTACTATTCTATTGCATTAACTTTTTAACCTGTGAAACATGTCGGCACGACTAAATATATTCTCTAAATAATTAAATTTAGTTATTGAATGTTCAAGAAAATTTTTAATTACATAGTACGAGGTATCTTTTAAAGATGTTGAAATTTTCGTATTTTTCAAATTAAAAGTTCAAATTAAAAGTGAATATAAAACAACTAATTTCGAGACTTTAAGCTAAATAGTATTAAGAAAAAATTTACAAAATCAAATTAGAAACTACAATTTTCAAAATTGGTTGTCTTGGATTTGACTGCTTGCATCTTCACTGTTAAAATCTAAATTGAAAAACTATCGTAAAACATAGTAGAAAGCAGTGTTAAAAAAAAAAAAAATGAAAAAAGAAAATATTTATTATATCTCAATGTAATCTTAGTCAGAAGAAACTAATAGTTTGTGTGATATGTTTGTTACAGCCGAGACGATATGCGGCACGACAGGTACGCTATTGCTGCATTTTGAGTAGAAAAATTGTTTGATACGATTGCAACAGGTGATTGATTCTGTGCCTGTGCAATGAATGCTGTATATTAATTTCCTATTTAGTTTTTTTTTTTATTTTTCCCTTGTTTTGTTCTTTCTTTTTTCTTTTTTCCACGTAGTTACTGGCTAATAATTAAGATAAAAGGCTCACAAGCATACTTTGTTAATATTTTTTCTTTTTTCTTTGTAACCGATATTTCTGTTCACATAATATCCCTTTTTGCAGAGATAGTGTGAACAGAAACACAAGGACCTCATCTAGCTACAAGCAATCATTGCCCAGGTACATATATCTAATGTTTTGTTATACAAATTCAGAATTTTTTTTAACTTATTATGTGTTTTATGTCCTCTGCAATGTCCTCTTTTATGTAATTTTTGTCATCTCGGTTTAATTCAGTTTTGACGTATATCAATGCTCTCTTCTACTTACCAACTTCCACTTTTCATTCACCAAATAGAATCTTTAAGTCAGGTCCAAGACAAACCTGTTTCTTTTGTCCAGTTTTTTATTATTTAAGGTGATACTTGCACGCATACCGTTAAACATTTTCAACAAAATGGAAGAAAATAAAACATTTAAGGTGGCTTTAAAATGCGGCACCATATCAAAGCAGAATCATATTGGGGGATCCTCTTCTTTTTATGAATTTTGAAATTGTAATTTGTGAATAAAAAAATTTGCGTTTTTTATTTCTTCTGCACGTATTCGTTGTCGATGCGTTCGCGGAAAATAACTTTACAACGTTTATTGCCAATATCTCTTGGTTTTTGACTCATACTTGGACATTGGTTTGTTTATACACATAAGAATTGTAAACATTTTATCTGTATATAAATTATACCAATGTTAAATTGTGCACAATATTTAACGATACTATTCTTACGTACATGAATAACAACACGTCATAGTTATGATGATAGCCTTAGCATCTATGTTTACAAAAATATATAATTATATATTTCGTTTAATAAGTATTTATAAGATACTGCAAAGCCATTAAAAGCCATGCTCCATAACTTGCTAACTTTTTATAAACTTAATTTTCGGCAAAATCATTTGTAGGCTATAAATTTTCATAACCCAGAGGGAAATTTTGTTAAAAGAAAGTGTTCATAAAGTTTAAGAAATATTTGCTTTTACAAAAATTCATTGAAGCCACCTTAGAAAAAACGAAAATTTTAACCAATTTTAATTAAATGTTAATCTAAAAATGTGAAAACCGCTAACAAAATCTAAGCTGTACATAGTCGCTAGTATTTGGAATACATTTTTAAACTCCAAAAAAATTATTCCTACTATCCGTAAAATACATTTTATATTGTATATTTCTACTCTGGTTTTAAATAAATAAATAAATAAATAAATAAGTATGTTATCATCATGTTCTCATTCATATTGATTTCAAAATTATAGTTTGTATAGCGTATAACTCAATTATTCTTTATTCTAAAATCCATGTGTGTATCGTGCAAGTAAAACCATGTAGTTTTTTGCATAAAATTATGCAAGCATTCTTTTGTTAAAATATTCGAATTGGAATTGCAGATATGGCCCACCAACAAGAACGGAATACCGACTCACGGTCGAGAATCTATCAAGCCGAGTCAGCTGGCAGGTAAGCTCAAACACAGACACTCTTTTCACTTTCCTATTACTTGTCGTACAATTTGCTTGAGGTCGCAATTAAATACATCACTCCATGTGAGGTTCTTTTAAAAACTCTCGAGATGGTCTCGTAATAGTTTCTGCGCGTAATTGAACAAGAGATTGTTTCTCTAAAGAATTAAAAGCAAATTTAAATTTTAGTCCCTTGTCAAGTTACGCGCAGACTTAGAGATCTACAACCTTCATTCGTAGTTTTTTAGTTTAGTTATAAATAACGAGAAATCTCGATAGAAAATCACGATTTCTTTCGCATTATTTTGTTTCGTTTCCGGGTTTTCGAAAAGCAAACTCTCCTGTTCTGAAAATTTTGAAATGTACATCTTGATCAAGTAAGTCTCTGGCACAATAAGGGACTGCTATACAGTCTTGTATGAGAGGCACAATCTTAGTGAAAGGATAGTAGGCAACTATCCAACAAGGACAAGTGGGAACCAATACTGATTAGGGCTCGTTTAGGATAAGATAAATAGTAATTACCAATCGGACATGACAAGAAGGATCAGAGCAAGATCGAAGACGGAATCAAGACTGAAGAGGAGGAAATATTTACCCAAGACTATAAAAAGCACTGAAAAACCAAGTCTTACTTGATCAATATACATTGTCATAAAATCGCAGACTCTTTCTTCCTGTTCTTAATGATAATAATTATTATTCGTTTATTTCTCATTCTTTTTCTTTTACATAAAATATTTTTAGTTTTGCAAGCAAAATTTTCATGAGAGCGAAGTATATTAAAAAAAAAGAACCAAAATAATACTACACATACAGAAAAAAAAAACAATAATCCAAAACAGATAAAAAAACCATTGATGTTCTTTCCGAAGAGTCATGTCCTCTTCGCCGTGGAGGGGCGGTGACCATGAGCAATTAGGGCCTGAATAACAGTGAGAGAATCCGATGTCGTACACACACGAGATGAGTGAGCGAGAGAGACACACACAAGGCAAGGCTTAGAGACGATCAGCGCTGTCATTCTCTCGGGGGTGAGACGATGATGCTTGGCTGCGTGAAATCAGAGAAAGAGAGAGAGAGAGGGAGAGATCACTCTCATATCTGGCGAATTAAAAGCCTCGGCTCTCTCTCGCGACCGTTGCGCCGAGGCCGACACATGCACACACGCTCCCTCTTGGTGTCACTTTGTGCTGCCTCTAATTCAACCCGGTGAGAGACCGAGCTATGAGACTGCCCAGAGAATCATTCACTACCGGGCCAGCGAATCTACTAGCAACGAGACTACCACCTACTTTTGGTCCATTGATCTCGACAACACTAACTTATCTTTTTTCTTTCTTTTTTTTCTACTTTTTTGGTCTATTCACTTCATCATCTTTTTTTTTTTGTTTGGGTAGAAGGTCATTCGAATGGTGGTATTTAAATAATCTTAAATGCACATTTTTTTTCCATTTTTTTGTTTGAAAATTTTAATAATAGTGACCGCCATTGTAGATTTGATAGTTTTGGGATTTTACTAAACCCAATCGACCAAGAAATGTTGATTAACTATTGTATACTAATTTTTTTTTTTTTTTTTAACAAACTTAACCTTTTTATCAAAAAATCAAATTTATTATTAAAAAAAACGAACAATTAATCAATTAACTTCATTAAAAAACTGACATCAAAAACAGACAGAAAAAGAAACCGACTATAAAAAAAATCTTGACAAAAAAATAATCTAATGTTAAAGAAAAAAAAGAAAAAGCATTTCTTAAAAGACTGTTAGCGAAGCTAATTGTAAACTGTGACTGCAACCCGACCACCACCTTCCACCAACCACCACCACCACACAAGTGCCTTCTAAGCCATCTCAGGGGTCGTGCGCTAGCCTAAAGTCTCTCTCAGTGAAGACGTCCGTGTCTTTGAGGGGTGTTAGAGACGATATCATCCTACCTATACGCGTCTGCTACCGACAAGCGAGCTCGAGCAAGCAACCACGAGAGTACACACAGAGATACCCGAGAGAGCGATGCAAGCAAGCAAGCGAGAGTGACCAGTTCAGTCAGTCAGTCTCACGAGTCGGTCGGTCAGTGTGTCTCTGTGGCCTCTATCTCCTCCTCTCAGTCTGTCCGTAAGCAAGGTGGTGCCTGGGCCCAAGGTAAATGCGTCACCTTAACCGAGTGTACTCTTTAGATATATTATTCATGTATATCTATTATAATACATATTTCTTATAAATGCATAGATTATTATAATTGTACGGCATACATTCTCCTTTTTTTTAAAGCTGCCACGTGTCTTTGATCACTTGTTGAGGCTCCAGGAAGCTTTCTTACTGATGCTTTCATTTTTGTAATTCTTTTGGATATTATTATTGAAATGACTTATATGAATTTGCATTTCGAATCAAGTAATTTGTAGCATTGAGTAAATTCTGAAAATCAAAGTGTTATTAAAACAAGATTATAGCTTCCATTTGGTAATTTTAATTTTTATGTAGTTTTAACTCTGATCATTGTTGATTCTCTGTGCACATAAACCTAAAAAGCCTCTCAAGTGTTTTTTTACATTGGATTGGTTCTCTTACAAAAATAACTATTAGATATTTTATACTCAAAGTACCTGTACATTTGTGCTCGAAATTAGGAATCTTCGTATTCACCTATAATGTTTTATTTAAAGATTAAATTTTTAAACATTTATGACCAGCTTAATGTTTCAACTTTTCTTTATGCACTGATTAAAAATAGATGTGTTTACAATTAATATTGATATAAGTAAAGCGTTAAGTGTTCGAACTATTGTAAATTCATATTAGATTAAGACGGACAAGACAATATAGGTTACTTCACAACCCTTGGATCTGAGAGTACACTCTGGCTATAGCCACCAAGATAATATTGTGCATTTAACTCTAAAACTCGGTTAATTGGTTCCCTCAAACTATGTCATGTCCGAAATCTCAAGGAAGGCCCTAATCTATCAATGAAGCAAATGAATAAAGAAGATTGAATTGAAGAAGACGAAATCGATGAAGCTTAGGTCTCTCTTGAAGATAACTTGGATCAAACTGCCGATATTCTATATTTTCTTTTATGAATCTAAATCATTTCAAACTATAGGATCAAACTATAAATACTGAATGTTTTGTTGTATAAACTTTAATTATGCAAAATAAGGAAATTTATTACAATATCTGACTCATTGCTAATGTTAGATTTTCATATAACACTAGTATGTTTGTACATTCAATTCTTTCATATTTGAATTTTCAAGTACTATTTAGTTGAAAAACTTTTAATATTTTATTATATAAAAACTATAGTTTTTTATTACTATTAAAAATCAATTGTAAATGAAAAAATTATTTTGTAAACCACTTTGCAGAAGTAATTAGTACATATATTTACAATCTTTAATATTCTGCAAAATGGGGCCCATAAAGAATACTTTGTAATATTTAAGAAAGAAATGAAACTGCATAACCAGAAATGTTGCAACAATTGATACTAACTTCGAGCACATCTCATCTTAGAATAACGTGATGCATTGATCGATCAAGTACACATAAATTTCTGCTGTTTCCCCATTTTTTTAGTACAGGATATTTTCTGATAGGAATAGATCGTGATGAATACAGAAATTTAATTGTGCACAGTATTAATGTTAACCTCTTGTTAATGTTGAAACTAGGAATACTTCGTCATTTAAACTCTTGATGCAGTTAATAATGTAAACGTTAATATTTATTAGATGTAATGAACAATACTAATAAATTTCTTTTGTAATGCTCAGGACTTGAAGGATTACATGAGACAGGCTGGCGAAGTCACCTATGCTGACGCCCACAAACAACGTAGAAATGAAGGGTGAGTGTACTTTTAGTTTATTTTAATTTTTAAACAAATATTAATTAGAAGCTAGAAAAAGTTTCGTTGAAGAAAGTAAAAGTTGTATTGAAAATAAGTTTTAAGACAATGTGATATTAAAAAATATAATTCCTACAAAATTTTAATTTTTTCTTGTTTAACAAAAAAAAATAAAAAAAAACAAGAAAAAATAGAATTTATATGTATGTGTAGTATACAGTTACTCGTTTTTCTTTTTTCATACCTGTTTACATTAAAATATGATAATTTTTTTATAATTTCAATAACACTTAATTTGAAAAAACAATTAATTATATTCGGAAACCGTCAAACATTACAAGTAAAATATGTTTTAGTAAATTTTCAAAGTAATTAATTCTGATTTGCTCCTGAAAAGTAATGTATTTTTCTTTCAATTTACAGTGTGGTTGAATTTGCCACTTATTCAGACATGAAGAACGCTATCGAGAAGTTGGATGACACTGAGTTAAACGGACGCAGGATTCGCTTGATCGAAGACAAGCGTCGTGGACGCCGTTCACGATCGTCTAGCTCAAGATCACGCTCAAGATCCAGGTCGCGTTCACGTCGCCGGTCTCGCTCCCGCTCCAGGTGCAAATCCTAAACTTGCTTATTTTATTTAGCACTTTGGTTATTTTTTACTTTGGGTTTCCCCTTTTATATGTAGGATAAAAGCACTAGTAAATAGTTAAGTTGTATCTTGCTTACATTCAATAGAAATGAGAGAATCATTTTATTTTTTAATTTGGCTGTTTTCATTGCTTGCGAAACAAGTGCAGTTATTTACTGGTATTTTATCCTATTAAATTTCATAAATTTGTTTTTTCCTTTAATTTATCGAATCCAATTTTATACTCAATTTTGCTCGCACGAACTACTGTTATATCGCTTGGTAAAAGTCCTGATTACTGTAATATTAGATCTTTAGAAAATTTACCCAATTGTTTGCCATATTTTCTACATGCTTGTTTAAAATTCTACAATGATAACTATGGTTTTAAAAACGTTACGAAATCATCGTAGTAAGTATGAGCTGGCCCTTTGGTTTATAATTTGTTCCTCTTTGCCTGATTGAATGATACACTGAATTAGCATTATTCAAAATAAGAAAAGCTTTAATTCCCTAATCATCAACCTTTAAAAACCAAATTGTCAATATTCCTAATACTATAGTTTACAAATAGAAGCCTTTGAGATATTCTAAGATTTTTTCACGATTGGGTTTATACGAGATTATTTCCGTTTTTCATTTAAATTCTTCTGAATTTAACTCCTGATCCAATCCCTGTGAACCTTTTTTATCTTAAAAAATTGATGACTTCTGACATGAAACTTTTACTTTTATCGAGCGGTTGCAGTAGTCGCGACGAACAAATTTGAAAATATAGGGGTACAGTTTATAAATTGTTAGGTAAATTCAGGATTTTTTGTGTTACTCTTTTATTTTCATTAATATTCAATACCAAAAAAATTTAATTTGAACATTTTTTAATTAAAAAAGCTAATTTTTCTTGTAAACATTTTTTTAGACATTATTCTCAACAAATAAAATCTTTGTAAATTTACCTAATAATTTTCTAAACTATACACGGGTTTCGAATCAGTATTAAAAGAAACAGAAAAAACAAAAAGACAATTTTGTTTTTTGTGTGCATTAGGAGCCGTCGCAGCTCTCGTAGCCGTAGTCGCCGCAGTAGCCGCTCCAAGTCGAGGGCACATTCAAAATCCAAATCAAAGTCCAAATCCAAATCTCCTGAGCGCAGTCGCTCACGTTCCAAATCAAAGTGAGTACCTGGTCCCGTTTTACGTTGCTTTTTTAATTATAATTTTTTGCTTTCTCGCGCGTTTTGATTTATGCCTTTTTTCTGTAGTAACTTCAGCTTGAGTATTTTCTTACACAAAAATGTACTTACAATTTTCTCTGTTCATTATTGTAAATTTTCGTTTAAACAAATGATGTACAAAAGGATTGTAAAATAGATATTTTTATTAAAAAATTACTTTATAGATCAAGAGACCGCTCAAAGTCGAAATCAAAATCGAAGAGTAAATCCCGATCCCGCTCTAGATCTAAGAACGACAGATCGAAATCTCGATCTCAGTCTAAATCGAAAGCAAAATCACCATCAAAGTAAGTATACTATAAATACGATAGGATATTGTAATGTATTGTACTGAATGTATTCACTCAAATAAACGATTTTTGTAGAGAAAGGTCAAGAGAGAGCCGTGAGCGTTCTAGAGGCGACCGATCCAGATCCCCATCCGGTAGCAAACACAGCAAGAGTCGCAGTCGTTCTCCATCCCCAATGAATGGAGATAAATCGCCATAAAAAAAAGACGATTAAATGATTCGCTTGACTTGGACAAGAATAATATCTTAACCATATTTTTTTTACAATTCAAGATCATAACATCCGACAAGAAATCATTGTCACTCTTCATCAGTTATCGATTTCTAAACATCAAGTTAGCGCCCGATCTCCCGTTTTTACATTAATATAATTATAATTAATTATAATAATCTAATTTTCAAAAAAGAAAACTGAATCGTAGCACGTAAGGAGTTACGTGATCATTAAAATTTTTATCAAGTTCAAAAGTAGATGAAAAAAATAGAAAACAAAGAATATGTACAGCGATGAATAGACTTTTGTGCGCTGCTCAGGTTACATCACATTTTTGTGTATAATGTATTTCTGGTGTATGGTGAAAAGTCAGAAGATACATGAGATAACTAAAGTAGAATAATTTCTAAATTAGAAATGATAGTACACGTACTATTTATGATGACTCGTAATTAACTGGAAGATTATTTTCAAATGTATCGATTTTTAAGTATAATGATGAAAACCAATGGTGTACATGAATGGATAAAATGAAGTAAAGTAATTATAGATGTTAGTATGCTACGTTTGAGAGAATTTCTAATTAAATTGATTCTTATGAAAAGAAGAGAAAAACTAGATTCAGATTTTTTGAGGTTACCCTCTCCACGTCATAAGAATTGTCCTGGCTTTTTGTATATATCCCTATTGCAGTTACTTTATAAGAACTAATAATAATGTGATGTGTATTAAATATAGCGTTAAGTCTTAGTGTCGTTTAAAAAGGCGCAACCCCTAATTGAGATGTCGACTATCATGCATTTCTGTACCGTATAACAAGCCTAACTAATGAAAGTACATGATAATAAAAAGTTCAAGAAAACGTCGTGGAACTGTGTTTTGTGGTATCTCGAAATTTATAAAAAAAAAAAAATATGCTGTTTTAACCGAATACATTTCACTAATTATTACATACTTTTCTTTAAGATTATTTCTTGTAATAAGTATCCATGCATTAATTACTGCAAATAAACGTGTTGTAATTTATTGAATATTTCAAGAAAACTTGACAGGTTTTATTGAGTTTAATAATAATAGAAATTATAGTTTTTGAAAATAAAGTAAATTTGTAAACTGAATGGTACTTGAATAATTTACAAAATTTTGAAATTTCCAATTCCCGCACCATTCATCCGCTTATTTTTTTTTATTTTGGCAATTGTTTTTTAATTGCACTAGTTTTGAAAGCCCTTTTAAGCAATTATTTCCCATGAAGCAGAATAAAACAGTTTTTTTATAATTTAAAAATTTAAGATTGCTTTAATGGTGTTGAAAAAACAAGTTTAAAAAATGCATTTTTATAATAATTAGCTTTAATTTAATCGAACTGATTAAAATGTTATTTAAGAATAGTATCAATATTTTGAAAAATTGAAATCTAATTGAAGCAAAAAATATTTAAGAAAGAATCTACATTTGTCTGTCACGGTTTAAGGATGAGTTCATGATAGATGAACGAATTCTTAAAATTCGTAATACAGTTTGTCACCGAACTTGAACTTGAATTCCAAAGTATAACCAGTTCAAAAAGTTCGATCAAGCCGAATTGTTTTTAATTTAAACTGTTGCCGAAATGCTTCCTCGACAAGTACGGAGCAAGCGAAAATTCCGCGCTAAGCAAGAAAAGAAAGGGGCATTATGGAAAACGTCAAACGGTGCGGCGATGAGTCACTGGTGTCTCCCTTCGCGACAGACGCACACGCACTCCGCCTTTATTGGTGAAGGCTCGTTCGGGAGGGGGAGGACCGAGCATGCATGCATGCAGGACCATATTGCTGACTGCTGGCTGCCGCTTATTCTGTCCAATGTAGCTTTTGGATTTTGCAATTTTATGCTACTTTAAATATTTATACTTTGATATTTTTCGGATAATCAAGCTAGATTTCGAGCTCGTTTTTATTTATTTTAAAATAAATTTCAAGGGCTGAATTTTACATAGTTAAATATCAGATAGTTCTTTGATTAAAAATACAGTATTTTATACTGAATTTTATGAGTGATTATAAAATTTATGATAAGATTTATTTTTTTTTTTTTCGTAACCTCACTCGGGTTACTATGTTAGTAACATAAATAAACCTACAGTTTGATTCAAAATTTTAATCATAAACATCTCTAAAAGCAAAGATGAAAATTAATTCCAACACGTGCAAAAAAAATTACTTTTTCTCGTTTACTCTTGTAATATCAGCAACATCAGCTAATTAACGAATCCAAGTCTAAACCGTTAAAAATATTAAAAAAAACAGGCGCTCCAACAAATCCAAAGAAGCTCGACTGAACCAACGTACCAAAGCACCCAATTCGAAAGAAGCGTGCAGAAGCGCACTCGATTTCAAACGCGGGGAACGCTCGTTTCGCAAGCAGCAAAACTGCAAAGCGGCAACAGCAGCAGCAGCAGCAGCAGGATCGACCATCATCGCCGGCTGGAGAAGGATTCGTTCTCCCACCCCGCGGCTGCCCGCCGCCGCCTCCCCCCAGCCGCTCGGCTTCGGGAGAGTCCCGGGCCATAGCGGCGCAACGCCAGTCTACGCTCTTCTTTCAGCTCCCGAGGATCGCGCTCTCTCAGTTTGTAAAACCACCGCCGCCTTCTATTAACTCTTACTCTTCGAACCTTCGGTGAGTACTTGAAAAGAAGAAGCTCTACTCTACTCTCTTGTTTATCGGTCAGTGTTTCCTCCCTTCTCTCGGAAGAGCAGTGCGATTGTTGTCCGCGAACCGGCAGCCGGTCGGCGTTGCAGGATGTGGCTTAGGCGTAGGCACACACCCACTCGCCTCTCTCTCTCTCTCTCTCTCTCTCTCTCTCTCCCTGCGCTTTCTCTCATCCTTCGGAGAGATATTTTCGAGCGCGTCGCTCCTCTTTCAAACGCACGAACCTCTCCTTCGTTTTCCTCGCCTCTTTTCCACGGCGTTTTTTCGTCGGGACGAGAGAGAGCTGCGTACGTGTCGCGTCGCCGCCAGGACGAAGGATCTGCCATTTTGCGGGGCCCCTCCGCCGCCTGCATTCGAATTCCTTTTTTTTTTTCGCCGGCAAGCGAAACGAGGTATGAGTCACTCGCCGCTGCCGGGCATTAATTATCGAGATAATTCGGTGCGTTTCCCTCGGCTCTCCGATAAGGACTCGCGGCGTTCGCTCGCTTTTCTTTATTCCCGAGTGATGTTTCTTTTTTGTCAGTGCATTTCATTTGTATTCGTTATTCGCGAGGGTGACAGGAGGCCGTATCGGCTGAGTTATGATTCGCGAGGGAAGCTGCGCTCTTCGCGAACGATAAGCGACGAGCCGAGTTTTGTAATTTTAGAAATTTACTTTTCTACGTCGTTTCGGTTTCCTCGAAACAATCTTCTTTCTCTGATTCCGGCGGCTGCGCCGAGTGGAAGAAGTTTCAAAAAAATATAATCACTTACTTTCCGAGAGATGATTGAAAAGCGCCAAGACCCGAGAGCACTTTGCGGTTTTGAACGGCGTCAGTTCGAGAAACCATCAATTTCAGAAGTGCGAACTGCCGAAAACACCCATTGATAGTAAACCCGTTTTAGGACCCTTTAAAGAGACCTCAAATTAGTAATCGTTAAGAGGCAAATTACAGTGAACCGTCTCGCGTTGGTTCTTCCGTCTTCCGTCGGTTTAAAATGTAAATATGCGAAATTAACAAAGTCAAACGAACTTGTAAAATAAAAGTCATTGTGTCCATAATAAAGTGAAGCGAATAAGCTGATAAAAGATCCTTAATTAAATCTAGTCAGCATTACAATACCTACTTATTTCCTCCCTCTTATCACCCCGAACCAATTGAATAAAAACGCATCGAACCCTCGACTCGCGGAAGCAACACTCCGTCGTAAAAAAGAATTACAAAGAAAAGCCCAAAGTCACGCGGCCCTTCGCTCGCGAAAAAAAAAAGAACGGCAGGTGTTACGGGGTGGTTCACCTCGGTCGCTCACAGGTGGCCCCGAAAAAAAAAACCGGCCCGAAGCTGTATATATACATATACGCCGCCGATTCAGAAACTCGGCGCGCCGCGCTCGACGTGGGAAAAGCGCCGGAAGTCGCGATCGATTGCGCGAGGCGCGCCTTCGCTCGAATGTCAATGAGCTGTCGATGGGAAGGATGTCCGCTTCGAGGACTCTGTGCGTCCTGCCTGCCGCGTTTCTCGCGGGGCGCCGAGCTCTGTGCTAAGAGATTTTCACGAGGGGGATGCTTTTTTTTTTCGAGAGAAGAATAATTATTAATGGGCGATTAGATTCGTAATAACGAGTGTAATAATAAAGTTGGAGGAATTAACGGCTGATAATGATTCACCACCTTATAATCATTGAATTAAGTTAAACCGATGAATCATTGAGATGTTTTTAAACAGTGGCGCGGCAAATCCCAAGGTCGAGTCAAATTCTTTATCAGCCACTATCAATGTACAAGCAGCATTTCAATTTTCACGCCAACTCGAACCGTTTGAAATTCTACGGCTGTCCGGCGCGCGAGGCAGCAGTGCATACATGTTTGAATGTACGAAAGCCGCGGTTACGCACCGGAAAGTGACTAAAGTTGAGATACGCAGCGCGGCCTTTTATCATCGTGGCCGCGCGATATTTCGGTTATTGAATGTTCGACAGAGGGGATTAAAAAAAAAAAAAGAAGGAAAAAACTGTCGTACCGAACGAAATTTATCGCTCTCTAAAAATACTGCCGCTGATAAATTCTCTCGCCAATTACGACGTTACATGCACGCGTGTGTGTGTGTGTGTGTGTGTGTGTATTTGGACTCGAAGTAAAAGGTTTTTCGTTTATTTAAGGAGAAAAAAAAAGTGCGCGAGTCAAGGTTATCGCTCGGCGGGTTGAAAAAACCGATGCGTAAATAGAGGTGATTCAACGTGTTCGTGTCGGTTCATAAATTAATAAAGTACATATTGACGCGGTAACGCGAGAGCTAATAGTTGACCCGCATAAGATCGGAATTTTGACGGGAGTCTTTCAATAAAAACGTGAATAGATCAAATTTCTCTTGTTTATTGAAGCTTAAAGTAAAAAAAAAAACGAGGTAACCGAAACGAGCCAACGCAAGAACAATGAAAAAAAGAAGTAATAAAAATAAATAGTGGTACGGGTGCCGCGTCGTCTGCTTCTCAAACTCGCCTCCGCGGCACTACCGTGTGCCACTGGATATTACCCACCGGCTAAAAACTGCAGGAAATTTTCTCGAAAAAGGCAGTCTTTCGCGACGACATCTTCCAAGCATTCCGGAGCTCCCGCCCAGCAACAACAGTGGCACTCTGTGCGCGCGAACAAAAAACCCGCATGAATCAGCCGGGCGTCTTCCTCCGAAATCGAGCCCCGCGCCGAGAAAAGCGCGACGCCGATCGAGTGGATTTCGGGGTAGGAAAGGAGGTCGGAAGGGCTGTGCAGTTCCTCGTGTAATTGAAGAAGTGTTATTAGTTTTGGCGCAAGAGCTGACGATTTCATTAGATTTTTTCATTTATTTCGCGGTTAAATTTCAATTATTCTTGTTAAAAGAATCTTTCAATAATGAGGGTTATCGTGCGTGTTTCAGCTACAATTTACTGCGCGCTTAACGATGTAATTTTGCCGCGGAAGTCGTTCAATTAAAAGTTTCATTAAAGTTCAGCAATTGTCCAATTCATAATTCAACATCCTTTTTTTTCTCAAGTTCCTACTCACGCCGGAAGTTCGCTCCCTATAAAATGTTTCTAAAGACGGATTGCACGCTTAATTGCACGTCCGTACCGCAATTCTAACACTCGACACGTTGCCAAGTTAACAATTTTCCTCAGATATCAAAAGTTATACTCGCCCTTAGCCGCACACCACTTCCATTCCCAGCCCCCCCGACGTTCTAAAACGGCGCGTCAACCGGGAGCGACATACTCCGCGATAATTCGCTGATCAGCCCGCGACATTTCACACGCGGCTGCTGCGCTCGCGTTCGCGCGCCCGAGTCCCTTGCGTTCCCGCGCCTCTTTATCGCCGCTGTATGGAAGCTGGAAATTAAAAGGCCTCCCCCTCGCTGCCGCGGCGAGCTTTCCTTTTCGGACGGAAAAGAAAACAAGCCGGTTGCTTCGGGCTTTATTGTGTGGCTCTGCGAGCGACGGGGATTTCGAGGTTTTTTTTCACGGCTCCTTTTCTGCTTTGTTTCTTCGGGGGTCGGGATTAAAAGTCGCGGGAAATTACGAGCTTTCGGGGCGTACTTCTTTCGAGGAGGGTCCTTTCATCGCTGGAAGCGGAATTCCAAAAATATATATACTTGTATACAGTAACCACTCGGGAGTTTCGCTACCGTTCCAAGCGGGTATACCGATGAATTAAGGATCGTCGTATCTATAACGCGTCGGATCGATACACACGACAGTCGATTGCGCCTACGCGAACTCGCAAGTAGGAATGCGCTCCTCGGAAAGCCGATATACCCGCATAACTTCGCATTCGCTCGCGAGCTTCGCGGCTCGCAACGAACGCGCGCGACCGGCCGCGCAACTTTTGCTCCCCGCGGGGCTGTGCGCGAGACACTCGACGAGAGAGCCAACTTCTCTGTTTTTTTTATTCAACGCTTCCGGGCAGGACGTCCAGCCGATGTATAATAGGAACTTTCGTTGCGCAAAAGAGGAACGTTTTGATATTCAGAGAGGCGCCGAAACGATGTTTAAAAAAAAAAGGGAGGAGAAGCATCCAGCCTTCAAGGTCCGGTGCGCGAAACTCGCGGCGCGCGGCGGCTCTCGCATTTGCGTGCGCCGCCGCGTTCGTTAGGAGAGAGAGAGAGAGAGAACACGTGCACTGAGTTTCGAACGCGCGCTTTTTTTATCCGCGAGGAATCGCGTGGCCTTGAGCCGTCAATCGGCGGCGTTTGCCGATGGATAGGCTCGTTATTTTTCTACACGGTTGAAGCGCGGCTGCTATGGGTTTTGCGAGATTTTTCGAAAGTGGATAAAGCCGGCGAAATGGAGTGTACGATTAGTTCGTTCGTAAAACGGTAGTCCGATGGTTATTGTGGATTTATTAACGAAATAAAGTAGCGCAATGTAGGCAGCTGTAAGATGCAATTGACGGAGTGTTTTTGCGTTTAATTGAAAGTGCAATTAGGTTTGAAATGTTATCGATTACGAGCTTGGTGCTGTTATTGAACTAAAGTTAATTAGACTTTTAGTCAAATTATTAGCTTTACCGCACGGAACGCTTTGAAACTTATTATTGCAGTTAATTAAGTACGTGCAGTTCGATACAAATTGTACACTTCAATTTCGGTCACGAGACTATCATTAAAATTTAATTTTTTTCCACGTTATAAGCACGCAAATGGCTGCTTCCTGGCAATGAAAAAGCTACTTTTTTTTTTTTAATTTTACCCGATGCGTATAATTCACTGCACGATTCTATTAAAAGTAAACTGATGAATTACACATGACTTTTTGCATATATATAAACTTAAATCGAATAAAGTAAATATAAAAGACTCGTCGCTGACCTTCGTTTAACCATACTTACGTCGTTCATTGTTTTACGATAAAAAATTAAATTTTCCAATAATATTTTACTTCAAATAATATCTAGCAGCTTAAAAAGCACCACAAAGAATCAACCAATCTGTCGATTTAATAAAGTTCCCAAAAGAAGCAATCACCCGCCGTTACCAACGCAACCACCACGAAATCTACATGTCCTCGAAAGAAAAACTTGCCCGAAAAACCGCGCCGAACCAAAGCCGATCGCCACGCGGCACGCGCTCATCTCCGCCTCGGCGCTTCGAATGCAAAGGATAATGAAAGAGCGCGGCGCCGCAGGTGAACGGCCTCGGCTCATCCGTGACTGCAATGGAGAAGCGCGGAAAGAGAGAGAGAGAGAGAGAGAGAATCGACGATCGAGAGAATTGCCCGGCGCCTTCGCAAAATGAAAATATCTCTCGCCGTTTACGGGGCCGTAAGAGTCCGCTCGTGAATCGGAGGATATGTAAACGCCGCTGAATTATGAACTGTTTTAAGCCCGCTCCTTTGACGTTTACGGCCGCGGGGAGAGTTTGCATTTTTTAGAGGCTGCTGAAGCCAGAGTTTAGACTCGCACTTTCAGTCGGACTTGACGGTCTTAGCCTTCTTATTGCGGAGTTGAGAGCTGCGAATTTCATAAGGTTCTTGCAGGTATTTCAAAATTACGGCCTACGTACGAATGAAAAATGTTAAGGACGCCGTTGGGAAGTTGAAAATTGCACTTATGATATACAATCTTTCCAAAAATTTCAATTGAAGGTGTAAAATCAGCAACGAAGGAAAAAGAAAATCTGTACCACAAAATGTTCGACACCTCCGTCGACAGAGCCGTTCCAGTGCCCCGTAGAGCCGATATATACAGCAAACCTCTCCCCGCGGCTTCGCGAAAAAGCCTGCCGTCGAGAAGTCGGGAGGCAGAGAGAGAGGAGGCCGCGAAAGCCCCGCAAGCGCAGTGCGTCCGGCGAACAGCCGGGCTCGCGCTTGAAAAAGGGAGAGCAGCATCGCCGGTCGCCAATCGATGAGGCCGTCTGGCGGTTTTGGGCTGCTCGAGGGAGAGGAGAGGGCGGGGGTCGGCTCTCGAGATGAGCCAGCCTCGCTCTCGTTCGGGGGAAGAGGGAGTCTGCTGGATTTCGACGGGGGGCGGTTCGTACTCGAATGTTTTTAGAGAAATTTTGTACTTTCTTACTTGGATTCCGAGGAAATATTAGGGGTTTGCGCGTTGATTCAGCAGTGACATGATGTAACTAGGATCGGCAGGATAATAGATTCGATGCTAATTTTATAATGCAATTTTCCTCGCCTGCCCATTAAAAAAATTTCCATAACAAGCACCGCAAGCAACATCGTTCAGACTGATCCTCGAGGCGATCGCCAGTCGTAAGCTTAATTTAAACTTAATTTCCTCTGTTTCGAAATTAAGCCCCCATGCAAGCTCGGGCGCTTGAAAAATTCCGCGGCTAATTTTGCAGCTCCGAGGAACTTCGAGTGCTTGTACACTCGCAGAACTCCCCCGCTCGTCCGAAGCGAGCGAGAGGGGCAAGCTCCTCGTTGCTGTACGTGCAGGAAAGTAAGACCCTCGGCCGCGAATTCGAATCATCTGCGCTCGCGGGTCGATCATTCCGGAGGCGGGAGGAATTCGATCGCCGGGAAATCGAGGCTTCGGTCTCGATGCTAAAAATGCAGCGCTGAATTAAACTATATTAATGCCGCGTCGGTATATTAAGTGAGTCATCGACTTGTGTAAAACGCGACAATCGACGCGCGTCGCAAAAGCGTTTATAAACATTCGATTGTTCTCTCCCCGTCGCGAGATTATTATTGCCGCTATACGGAAAGAGGATGTTTCGCGTTTTTTTTTTTTTTTGGCCTCGTAAACGGTGTCTTTGTTCTAACCAAAGCCAGTCTTCGGACGTTCTTCGCTCTTTCGCAAAGAGTCCGTTCTATATCAATCCTGCTTATCAATCAATAAAGCCGCTCCCTTCCTATCGGGCCAATCGCATCGTAAACCTTCGAGAGTATGAACCACCTTCGCCTGGAAAAAAAGAGAGAATAAAAAGCACGCAGTCCGGCTTTTCCGATGACGGGGGAATGAAAGCCGTTGCGCGGAAGAATTCAAAGAATCCCTCTCGTGTCGGACGTCGCCGCCGCGCGCTCGGTGACTAATCGGCTCGATAAAAGACGCGGCCGATTCTCGTGACTCAGCCTCGCGATGCGCGCTCAATAATATTTAGCCTTTTTTTTTTTCTTTTCTTTCCTCGATGCGCAGTATATTTCTTTCTTTGAAGCGTTCGCTTTGTGCGCGAGGATGTGAGACGGGCTCTCGAGGCGGGGGGGAAGAAAGAGTTGGCTGTCTCGCGATAATGCCGTAATTCGATTGAGCGGTTTGAAGGAAATGTTTGTTTTTTCTGCGGTAGATTTGGGTGCTTTGCGTAAAGTAGATTTTCGCGTAATTGTTTGATGTCGGAGTGGTGCTGGTATCGAAAGATATAACAAAACAGTATGTTAAAATGGTGTTACACTAATTTTTTACATTAGCAATTATTGAATATTTGACCCACCGTAAATTTGTTTAAAAAAAATATCACCGATTATGCCACCGACGCAATAACCCGTCACTTTGAATCGCGCACCTCCGCAGGCGACTAAATTGCAGCCGATAATTGCTTAATAGCTCATCCATACATGCATAAACATGGGATAGTCTCCGTAACATCGCGACGCCGAACAAAAACACGAAAACATCGGATACTTTTGTTGTCGCCTCTCGGTCTGAAGGAAAGGAAAAACAACTCGCCATCCGGTTGCTTCGCTGCTGCATCTCGCAACCTTTCTGAACAAAGATATAGACTTGTTGTTTTTGGAATTTTTAACCGTTGAATGAATGGTTAAGATTGGGTCGAATAGAATTTATCAGACTACAGAGGAAAGCATGAGAAAGTTGATGCACTCGAATGTCCGTGAAGTAAAAAGTAAAATTTCTAGTTCCACTGCTGTAGGAACGACTTTTTTATGACTGGAATCCAGATTGAATTTAAATTTGACGCTTTACAATCTCGGACTGTTTCCATTATCTTCACCTGAGTTTCTTTAATTAATTTTTAATGCTATAAATATCGATCGACAAACGCCAAGATTAAGATTCCGCAGCCGTACTGCGCATCGCAATTTACTGCTTCAACGGGAAATTCCACGAATTCCCACAGAATCCGAACGATTCGCCAAGACAATTACCAGCCAACATTTAACTAAAAACACACTTCTCCCTTACGTCACATAATCCAAGCAGCGATCCCAGCCTCGTTCACTCGCGGCTCGCGATCAGCCTGCACCGCGGCGAATAAACGAAAAAGAGACGGCTCCTCGTCAGCGGGGTCTCTCTCTCTCTCTCCTCGTGAGAAAAGCCGAGAGAAGAGAAAGTCCTCCCGCGATGATCGTGACGCGAGATAACATCGGCTGCTGGCTTTTCGCCCGAACAAAGGGTATATATACTCCGAGGCCCGACTTTCTAAGCTCCGACTCTTTTCGCTCGCGGAGGGATGGCCTTTTTTATATATATTGATTTCGCTTTTGAACGCTGATTTCGACGTTGTGCGCAGAGAGGCGCGGCTGATTTTTCGAGTCAACCGGGGAGTCGAATGACGGCGAGGAGAAAAGAAATCCTCCGCTGCACAACGAGTTTATCCGTCAAGTTGAATCGTCGATATTATCGCGAACGATTTAAGGCCGACTGCGGCTCTTCGATTGCCCGCACTTGTAATTTGTGCTTATCGCGTTTATTAAATTTCAGTTTCTGAAGTACCTCCGAAAACCGCATCCGTTCCTCCGATTCATATTTTTAACGCCGACTTCGGGCAATTAATTTCCCTCGTCCGATGCACGCAACCCGCGAGGTGCTTTCCCCAAACGAGGCTGCGATCACAATAAAATGAAAACGAAGCGAAAGAAACTCGCCGGACTTTCTCTCTCCCCGTTCGCGGCAAAAAATCTCTCCCGGTCCGAAAGCAGCCGTAAGAGCGAAACCGTTCCATCCTCCTCCCCGTGTCGTTACTCTCTCGCGCACTCGGTTAATTGGCCGTTAAAGCCCGGCGTCGTCTCTCCTCGTTAATCGCCGGCAGCGGATTTACGATCGTCGAAAAGCTTTTCGCGCCTCGGCGCTTCCACCGCTCTTTCATATATTTCGGCCGTGAAATAATCCGTCCTCCTTCGCCCGGCGATTGTATATGTAAGTGCGCGCAATCGCACAGTTGATAAGCCGGAATCTGTCCATTGTGCCGGCTCTCGCCCGTTATCCGCCCGTCGCCCCTCGCGGGGACGCGGGCCGATCTGCGCGTGCGCGAAGTTGGAAGAGAAGTACGAACCCGGCCGAAGGGAAGTACGAAGTACGAAGTGCGGGTTTCGGCTTGGCTGGTGCGTCGGAAGTGCTGAGTTACGTTCTCTCTGCGGGGAAGAAGATTGTTCTGGAGGGTGTTTCGGAGATTTCGGAGGAATTCCCTGGTTCGAGTGTGTTTGAAATTTTTGTAAATAAAATATATAAATTTTTATCGCCGCGTCTTTTCGCGCTTCGAAACTATTCATCGAGTAAATAGCCCACGGTTAACTTCCAGCAGAGCAAATCCCTCTCTCACGCCCGAAACCCAGACTAAAAAAATCTCGAAAACCCAAGCCACTAAAAATCGGAAAATCTCGGCGGGCGAAGCGTGCGAAAAGCCGCCGGCACGTGCCGGTCGTGCTCCGGCCGGCGAACCCTTTGCAAAAAAGAGGCATCTCCCCTCGCAGTTACCAGGCGCGCCTTTGGGGGGGAGAGGTA
>UCOM01002988.1:0-21136 GCA_900474385.1 Ormyrus pomaceus | reverse complement strand
ACCCCGCTTCGTATCGTCATTGTCCTGAAAAATCTGACGAAACCTCGAGCTGGCCGCGCGCGGGGACCTTGGTCCGTCGACTCCCGCGTTCTCGCCGCGCGGGCACACAGACACACCGTCGGAAAAACTCGCGGCCGCAACGAGGCGCGTCTTCACAATGCGCGCGCTAGAAGGTGCCTAATCGATGTTAACATCCGTCGGGCGCGCGCTCGTGTAACGAGCCGCGCGTGGGAGGACGTCCTCGCGGAGAACTGGGTTTCCGTGCCGCGGACTCGGAGGAGCGCGAGCGAAGAATCGCCAATTAATCGCCGCCGCCGCCGCGTGCGAGAATCTGATCTGGCGAGGAGGCGCAAGATGCTGCTAGCCGATGCCGAGGGCCGATTGCGGGATAAATAGCGTTTGCCTTTTGGATAATCGCCGAATGGCTGCGTGCTGCCGGGGAATGCGGACTTTCGGCGGCTTCGACATAAATATGATTCGGGTCGATTTATCGGTTTTAGTGGTAATTTTACGCGGGCATCTTTATTACGCGCGTAATTAAAATTTCACGCAGCTTCCGTTAATTAGCATAAGAAGCGCTCGAAAAAGAATCTCACGCAGCACAATGAAGCGTCGATCTTAATCGTCGATCCCCGCGCGGCTCTCCGTCGGCAGTTTCCTCGGCGCGTTCCGAAGCCCCGATTATCTCATCCCGCCGAGAGCGGCGGCCGCGCAAAAAAGCCGGCCGACCCGCGCCGAAGGATCATATTACACGGGAATGCCTTCGTAAACGAGCCGCAAAAATCGCGAGCGCCACGCGTTCAATCTACCGCTTTACGACTGCATTTACGTCAATTGTAAACTCTCTCTCTCTCCTTCTCCCGGCTACCGCGCCGATTTACGTGGCGCGAATACGCGGGATAGAGTCGTTTCGAAAACCCATGGATCTCGCGGCTTCGGTTACGGGGGATGCCTGCCTCGATGATTGATCGGGGTTCGAGCCGGTGGGTAATCGACGAGCCCTGGGCTGGAGACGGGAACGAAGGCTCGCGATGAAGAAATTAGCGTTTTCATACGTACAAGGATGGGATTTTGTTTATCGCGCGGGCATTAAAGTTTCCGTGGAAAAATTTTCTCCTGCGATCGAAAATAGCTGTTGGCTCAACAACTTTTTCGGGCTTTGATTCGCGGTAAAAGGACGGGATGCTTTTTTAAAAGTTGGTAAATTTTTCGTTGGGACTTTATTAAAATTTCTGAATGTACATAATCAAGTCTCGACGGACGACTCGTATAAAAGCTGCAAGCATTCTTTCTAATAATCATTTTCGTAAATTACGGCAAGTAATTTATAAATTTTTTTCTTTCAGTCTCCTATCCGACGCAGCTCGGTAAATTATAATGTCCATAATACATAATTGCGCACAATAAGCAACGTACATTCGACTTAATCCCAAGTTCCGACGAAAGGAAAGCCTCGCTTCCTGCAGCGACTTTCCTCGCTGTGAACCGCCTCCTAATTTAATTATTTTATAGAATTAATGCCCGCTAAACGCACGCAATCCAGTAACTCTTCATATATATATATCGGTGAAAAGCGCCCGGCGAACGCCTACGAGGAAATGGAGCCTACCCGCGCGGACTCGTAATTATATCGTGGCGATCGGCGCGCGCGTTTTCTCCAAAAGTAAATATATATATGTGTGTGCGGCTGAAATTTAGAAAATCGCGCTGCAAATGAGAGTTTAATTGCGAAAGGCGCGTGACGAAATGGAACTGCCGCCGTCGCCGCCGCCGCCGCAGCCGCCGCATTAACGTGCATCATCAGTCAGTCGCCGGAAGAGACGCGCGCGTTATTGAAATTGTTTTTCACGCGCGACGGATGCTAATTTTTTTGCAAGGGGGCGTATACGAGGTGCATTGTTCGACGTTGCGCAAACCGCGAATCATTTGTATATTTTAAGATGTGATATCAAACGAGATTCTAAGCATCGGAGGAAGAGGAGAGCTGATGCGCGTTGAGTTTTTTTTTTTCTGGATGGGTTTATGGACGGATGTCGAGTTGGGAGTGTGATTTATTGAAATTGATTTTCAGGCGGGACAGTGATTTATTTTGCGTTTAAGGAGTTTTGCATCGCGTTAATGAGCGTAGGGAGATTTTAAGCTTCGACTCTTCGACTTAGGTGTACTTTGCCTTCAAGACGATCAATTCTGCTTCTCGTTATGGAAGCGAGATTCGTATCTGCGTTGGATTGATGATAAAAGAATCATTGTAAATAGGATTGTTGAAAAATATAATGTTAAGCGATCGTAAAGATGAATCTGTTTTTGTAAGGACTTTAATATAAGAGTATTATGAACATAAAGAACAGTTTCACAATGACGTTTTGATATAATAATTCGAATTGAAGTATATAAAAAAAATATAAAACGCGATTTTGTAATTGACATGGAGATTGCATTTGTTGCAAAATAAGTTTTTGTTAGGGATTATTAATATAAAATATTTCTTTGATGATTCACCGACTGTTTTTACGCTTGAATGTGCATTTTTTTAATAATAAGGAATAGAACAATGGCACGAATATTAATGCAATTTATCTTTACTCAAGAATGTTAGTTTATGAATCATAATTTAAATTCTTTTGATGTTAATTTTACAATTTCCTCAAAAGAATCGACACAGCTTTTCAAAAGCTTAAATTTCAATAAAGTATCTGATTCTTTTTAAAAATTTTCATTGATAAGTAATATTGAAGCAACAACGCCGAGCAATAAATATTCTTTATTATTCAACGTATGAACTGTTTTAAGCAATAAAAATTTTATTGTTTTTATAATTCTTACCTAACTAAATCCATTAAATTCCTTTATATTTTATTACCTAAGAACTAAAATAAAAATTAAAAATCTTTAAATTCCCGCCATTTCGCAATCCCCTTATCTAACCCGCAATTAATTACCCCCGAAAAAAGCAAGCATTTAACACCCATAAAAAACTGAAAAGCATCGCGAAAAGCCTACCGCCTTCTGAAAAAGGGTACACCGCGCAAATGAGTCACGCGTCGGGAGGATCCGCCGAAGGCGTCGCCGCTTTTACGTATACGCAGGCGGAGCGGCGCACCGGACACCGCGGAGAGGAAGGTAGTATGCGCGAGTATTTAGCGCACTTCCTTCCCTACTTTGTCGGCGCGCGCGATTTTCATCATTTTCGTGATTCACGCGACGCGGCGCGGAGGCGGGCATGGACGCCGGCGCGATTACCAGACTTTGCGCGGGCTAATTGGATTAAGAGCCGCTGAATTCTTCTGAGACAAATTGACGGATGAGGTTAATGTCAAGTTTAAGCGAGCGAGATAGGGGGGTTTCGCGATTATTAAGTCATTTTCAACTGCGGCTGTTTATGGCTTTCAGGACGTTGTAGCTCGATGATGGCGATTATTTGATTAAGAGTAGAGCTATTGTTTAATTGATTGTTTCGAGATCGTAAAGCGCTAAATTGTATCCTGGTTGAGAAATATAATAATTATCGAGGAAGAAAAATAATTTTTTTTGAAATCGAAAGCAGTAAAGTACAAAAATCTATCGTCGAGTAAGTTTTCGCGGCACTAAAAGCTCTATGAATGTCTAGTTTATGTCACATCTTAACAAACTGCAAATTGAAAACTCGCTCTTCCAGACGATCAATAAACAGTTATTTATTCACTCAACGAATAGTCCACGCCTCGACATCCAACTTTCTATTACAAAACTCGTTATCTCGAACCGCCGACACCTGCAAAAATACATCTCTCTCTCTCTCTACTCCCGAATTCCTCTTCCACTTTCGGGTTCCTTTTCTCTCTCGAAACTCGTCTTCCGGAGAATTTTAAATAAGAGTCGTCGCGTCTCATGATAAGCCGCTCAATTTGAATAAACCTCGCCCAAGCCTGGGAAAGTTATTTATTATTTTTTTCGCGCGCGTCAAAGATGCGGCACACGCGATAGAAGTCACGTGCGCCTCTCGTGAAGAAGCGACGAGAAATCGGCGTGTGGAAGCGCACAATATTGCGGACGATAGAGATCTCGTTATAAATGACCGGCGAGTCCGTCGAGGGAGATGAGATAATGCACGGGATGGCACCTCCCGTCCGAACGGACGATGATCGAATCCGCCTCGAGTGTGTGTGTGTGTGTGTGCTCGAGGGGACGCCTTTCTCTTTCTAAATTTCTTCCTTTCTCCGTTTTGCTTTTGTGGCGGTGTGGCTGCCTGCCGCGGATTTCAGCTTTGTAAAATGACGAGTGCGCGCCGAGTCGATTTTGCTTTCTTCGCCGTGTTTAGACGATCGGTGAGTTTCGATTCTAGTGGATGCTCTTAATTAACGAGTTGAATGCTACGGTGTGATACGCTTTTCATCGGGACACGGCGATTTTTTGTTATTGTTGTATTTCGTCAATTTAACAAACAGCAAATCAATTAAAACATATTAATACACTTAACGAATTTTGTAATAATTATTTGTGTTTTTATTTAGATGATTTGGTGTAAAAGTCTTTTTTTATCAATAAGTGCAAATTGTTTTTGAAAAATATTTGTAATGTACTTACATATTATAATATCATTTTTTAATACGTAATAAATTACTTTTATAAGTGCAGATAAATAATAAGCTAAGTTAATTAATTAATAAATAAGTAATCGGCAGTAGTTTTGATATGAAGTTTTAACGTAAAATGTATTTTTAATGGACATTTTAACTGTCTTAGACTTTCTTTTCACTTTCGATTTTTGGCGTTCGACTTGAATTAATTTCTCCTGCCAGTCCTGCCACTTTCCTCTACTTTGTGTGTATTTAATTTCCTATTCATTTTAATATAAAATTTGAATATTTTTATAATGATCATAAATCTGCCATTATCCTCAATTTTCATATTAAATAATGTAAACTTGATGGTTCGTATAAATTTAATGAATGTAATAAAATTGTTTCCAACAAATAGCAAGAGCGCACGTTTTTCCCTGAACGTGGGAACAACAATTTTTCTAATCTAATTAAGACTTTTCTTTCGGCGATTAAAAGTGAAAAGATCGTTTTAAAGTAAACATTGTACGCACGCAAAGTGAAATTGAACATTGTGTAGTTTTGTATATGCTCAAGTCAATAAATCCGGCAGGTAAAAGTACTAACGCGTCTCGGGTGAATCGTCAACGACTTTTATGACACCTCTTATTTCGCGATTAACCCCATTTCTCGATTCAAAACACTCGCTCGTCGATTCATAAATTAAGCCCGCGCGTTATCACCGCGCTCGCAGTTTTATACTCCTCCGTCGCTCTTCCCGCGAAATTCATCCGTCTCCGATTTCTACTTTCATTTCGCCCAATTTCGTCCGTGCGCGACTATCGCGTCGTTGCATAATTAGGTATATGAAGCGTGTAACCCAATGCCGAGGCGCGATGCGGTTAGACTTTTCGATGTCGTCGGTTGTGTCTCGACGCACACACATATATATATATATTATACACGAGGCGGGCAAGTCACGAAATCGCGGGGCGGTGACGTGGCAATTTTTCGTATCGATGAATTTTTAATTCGGAATTGCTGAATATACATCCGCTCGAAAACTGGGAGGCTTCGTTTCCTAGGCGTTTGAAATCTTTTGGAAAATATTTTGAACTCAGTTGAGTAAGGAATGTTTGTATTGCATGGTTTCTGATTGTTTTAGAAACTAATGCGCGATGATTGAGCGTCCGTCTCCTTTTTTAGCGATGAAAATATTGCTGTACGCTCAATTAATATTCCGAGGCAATGACAAATGTCCGCGACGAACCCGAAGCTATCGCTGTAAGTAATACGGTGTGACATCACGCGGACAAGGACCGGTACAAAAACTTCAACCCACGCAACCAGGCAAATTAGCTTGATTGAGTTATAATCATCTGCAACGGGAGAAAGTATCTTCTCCACTTTTTCACGCGTCAACGAAATTCAAAACTTTACAAAAAAAAAAAGAGAAAGAAAACCATCCTTCCAGATTGCTTAAAATCGGAGAGATCGTCGTTTTTTTTTGTCGCGCAAAAACGGTGTATTCGCATAATACGATGTGTTCCCGTAAAAAGGCGCCAGAAATGAGTAGACAAATTCCTCCCGAAACGGAAAGCTTTTTCACCGCGCCGTCGCATATCCGCGTCCGAGCCTTTTTAGACGCGCGCACCGATTTTGTTGTAAAGTCATCCAAGCAATAAAGCGTAAAAGTACACGCATTTTTCTCGGCAATTGATTTTCACCGGGATTTTTTAAATTATTTATAAGATCGCTTTACGATGCGAGTGTAAACCTTGCATAAATTAACCAATACCGTTACGTAACCTCTCCAGGAACAAAGCTTCTAAATCGCGCGCCGATCATTTTTATCCTCGCTCTCCGGTCGATCGAAGAAAAAATTGCGCCGTTAAAAAAAAAAAAGGCAGCTACCGCCTTGCATCACCTGTATAAAATTTCACCGCCCCGTCGACGTTTCATTCATACATTATATACACCACATCTCAATCCCCAATGGAGAGCTTTTTACATCGTCGAGCTGCAGAGATGAAGTACATATTTCTCTCATTGCTCGCGACTTATTGCGCCTCGCACCGCCACGGGGACACGCTTCATCGAGCGCCGCGCGTACACAAACAGCTGGCTTTTTTTATTTTTATTTTTTTTCATTGTTCGGACGTCGCGATGGCGTTGCGTACGCAGCGGGGCTCGTTCGCCGTCTTATTGTCTCGTTCGGAGGCGGCTCTAATCAAGCTGTTATTGTCCCCGACTTCGGCCGACTGGCCTATGGCTTAGCTTCGTTTTTGGACGTGCATTTTTGTTTCGGGCCCCGACGTTGAATGGGCTACTGTGAGCGGCGCGCGCACCCGATTTCAAGATGTTTCTTACGGCGGAGGCGCGGTTGTGCAACGAAAAAGTTTTGCAAAGTTATATCTTTATTATGGAGGAATAGAAAGCAGCGGTCGAATGAATGCCGCCTCGTTACTTCGAATGCAGGCGCTGCCTTATTAAACGTTAAAAAGTTTGTTTTTAATTAGGTTCGATCGCTGTTCGCTTTTGTATATACGGCGATGCGAGAGGATAGTTGAATGTTTTGATGATAAAGCTCCAACTGAAATTGAATCAAAATTCTGGCGGACTCCCTTTCTCTTCTTCAGTTTACGGAAAAACTGAAAAGATGTCGAGTCCGTTCCCATCCTCTCATTAGACTCTTATAGCAACCTCCTCCGCTTTACGAAATCCAACCAGGTAATAAGTAACGAGCTGCAGAAATGTCTGCTTGTCCCAATGAAAGTTTCCAGCTGATTAAGGTACACCTCTGGATATACCCTTCATTGCCTCGTTAGCAATCGAATAAACTGCCTCGTTAATAATATTTTAGCCGAAACTAATAAGAAATAACTCACTTCGCATCGGCTGCCATCAGCTCGTTTGCTTACGTAAATCAAAATAACGTTATTAATAAGATTACCTTTCGAAATTCTCGGTACGCCGAAAATCCGAAAAGCACCGTCGATTCATCGACAAAAAAGCCCTCCAGGTACAATGGAACCGCTCACTGTACCCTCGCGCGGGTAGTAAAAGAAAAGGACGAGCGGCTCGCTAATTGCCGCTCATCACGCGACGTGTAGCATCGGTGCAGAGTAAATCATTGCGCAGCGATATTGCCCAAGCTCCAAAAGCTCCACAGCAGCTCCGATTGGCGAGTTGAAAAAAAGAAAAAAAGAACTCGGCGATCGTTACGCAGGACCAGGCGGTCAGGAATTTTTTGCCGGTACAGAAGACGAGTCGTCGTCGTCGTCGGCGCGTAAGATCGTAAATTAGGGTCGACGTGTTTCCGTCTGGAAAAAAAACGCTCTTTTCCCGCGGCGCAGCTGCCATAATCGATCGACGCGCCGCTTCGTCTTTTTCTCGCGGCTTTTAATGATGCGCGAGCCGCGAGCTGCTCTCTCGCGTCTCGCGGAGAGCGGCGGAAAAATTGGGTCGCCGCGCAGAACTCCGCGCGCGTCCACCTGTTTTCTTGCGGTTCACCATAGTGGGATTATTGCGCGCTCCTCCGCGCCTTCTTTTTGAGCTTCTATTTTTGCGAGCGAAGAATTCTGCGAATAATTGTTCTAATAAGCTTCGGGGGCTGTGCGAGTATCTGCGCGTTGCAGTATACGTGGAAATTGGAAACTTATGGCAAACTTGTGATGGTAATGTTGATATGAATCCAAACTGATCTACGATATATTTTTTAAGTTATTTTATGTAGGTTTGTGGTAGTTTCAGAAATATTTCTGGAAACTACTGTGAGAGCATTTTTTTCAGTTATGAAACTTCAGGTTTTTAATTAAAAATTAAGTATTTGCTGTCATTGCCTAATATTCTTCATACTTAAAAGAAATATATGTCCATTTCATGTGCAAGCCTTAGCAGCAAGTTGCGCAAAAACGAGTTTGATTGAAGCTATAAAATAATTTTATTCGTGAACTGTTTCAATTTTTATACAAACATCACTTTTCCAACTACGTGCAATTTTACTTTCTAATTATGTTGAACAAAAATATATAAAAGGATCAGTGCGCAAAAAGGTGACCGTACATTGTGCCGCGTCTACATAAAAACATTTAATTTCATTCATTCCTATTTTCTCCTGCAAAACTCCAGATGCGAGGAAGTATTGTATTCTTCGAGTTTCTGTTTTTGAATTTAAATGATAGTTTCCACATTGAAAACGGTGAATACATTGTGGCAGAATCGAATATGGAAATAACGAAATTTGCATGGAAATTGGTTATCTAGAATGATTTCGCTGGTACAGGAAAGTTTTCGGATTCAGAAATGGAATGATAAATTTCAGCTTTAACGCGAATATAAGTAGTCATTAATCACTACCGGTAAACCAAATCAATTATTCAAAGTAAATATGTCACTCATTACCAACGATTTCTATACTCAATAGTCTCTTCTGTATCAATCAAAACCCAGCAAAAACTCTTCATTCTCCTCCTTTGAATAGCCCACCGCCAAAGCAAAGAATAACCACTTCTTCGCTCAAACTTACCCAACCAAGCCGAGCCGCGAAATGGCACTTGCCTTTCAGCGCGAATCCAGAAGCGCAATTTTTCAGCCTCCGCCGCAGTCCTCGAGCGCCTTCTGCTCTCCGAAAAATCGCAGCTTTGTCGCCAGGGGGATCACCTGTCGGCCTAATTAATTCTAATTAATATGCGCCGGTCTACCGCAAGACAATGGACTGCGTTCCCCGCACCGACAATCGAGAGAGCGTTTCCTCTCCCTCCGACTCTTCGGGATTTCACCCGACGCCGCTTCGTACATACACGTCCCTTTGTTCTCTATTGCGAGCTTCGCGCGGCCCGGCCGGGATCCGCTTCCGGAATGCGAAGCGGCGCGGAAACGCGTTTCTTGCGCCGGCCGGCGGAAATGCATCTCGCGCGATCGATCCGCGGCGAGGTTTCGTTTCGACAGGCGCGAATGGGAAATCGCCAGCGAAACTATACCGCTTTTTAGCCCGAGGTTTGTGTACGGCTGGTAGACTGTTTCGCGCGGATCGCTGGCTGTACATTGTCGCCCCGAGCAAGAAGGAGGAAAGCGCGCGGATCGGAATCGTGAAATTGCTCGGCTCGGAGGAGACAAATTTTCTTTTAGCGAAAATCAAAGTTAATTGCGAGAGTTTACGAGCTGCGGACGAAATTTCTTTTTTCTGCAAATACCGCTCGTTTTGCAATTGCAAGGTAAATTATGTACTCTCCAGATGAGAACTTTAGTTATATTTATTACGATCGAGCTAATGAACAGAATAAAGTTATGTGATTCAAAGTGTATATAAATTATATTCAATTGTTAAGCTGTTAAATTTGTATACTCCGGGATACAAATATTTATCGCCGATGTATAGGTACACATGTTTTCAATTCGGCTTCCATTCTCGACTCCTTATCCGTTATACGTTTCCGCAATAATAAATCTTGCTCGCTTTGCTTTCATTTTTAAAAGCATTAATTATTCAGAATCTTATTAAAAATGACATTGTTGCCCACATTTAAAACCCCGAGCGTTCGAAAATATTTATGTGCGGTCCCCACCTGTTGCGCAATCACGCGGACAACCATAGCCCGCAAAGCTTGACAAGCTTTTATAATTTGACGCGGATTTTGATTTACTAAAATGAATAAATATTAATCAGGCCGGCGTCTTGGCCCGAGAGCAGTAAATTAGCGAGATTACAGCCGCGCGAATAATCCGCCTCGCGCTCATTGTGCATTATCCTCGGGAACGGGGTAAAACGTTCGCCCTCGCGGGCGGCGATAAATTCGTTTAAAAATCTAGAAAACCCATTACTGACAACACTGATTTAAATTCCTTCGCATTCCCGGCAGTCGCCGTAACTCATAGACAATAAAACACGACAGTCTCTCTCTCCCTCCTCGGCGCGGCGCAAACTTCGGCAACAATAAAGTGTCCGACCTCTTTCTCTCTGGAAACCCCGAGCCTGGAAAAGGAAGGAGGACAACGAAGGGGAAAAAGGCTAACGCGCCAACGTTGAGCAACCATCCTGCTCTCGATCGAAAATACAATACTCCGAAGACCGAGGCGTCGAACTTTCGCTGGAGCTTTTGGCATTCCGAAATTTTCGGGGCGCGCGCGATAAAGTGCGTCCCTTGTTTCGTCCTTGTCGTCGAGCTTTTTTTCCTTTCTCTATACCGGCGGCAGTACACTGCACTGAGAGCTGCACGCGCAATAATGGCATTGGGTTCGCGGACTGCCGTTGAAAGGAAGAAATTGTTTTATTAGATTATAAAGATTAATGACCTGAAATTGAGTTATCGTTGTTTACTTAGCTCGCGGTATAAATGGCTGTAAAGTATTTTGAATAATTCATCAGTTGCGGGTTCCTTGGAGTTTATGTAATAATTGCTCGAAAATGGATCTATTCTCGTCCGACGTAATATTTAGCTCGGTTGATTTATAATTTATCTGATTGATACATATATTATACATATTTTTTGTCAAGCAAACTGCATGCATCCAAAATTTTCTGGACAATAATTACAAAAGTTAAGGTTACCAAGGTATAAATATTTTCTTATAAAATTGTGTAATTCAGCGATATAATATTCAACGAAAAATGATAAAAAGCATCCACGGGCTTATTATACGAATCCTCGGCCGGCGGTTGTTTTTTTTCTATCCACCGCAGAAATGCAGCGACCACCTCGAAAGTCAAGCTGATTTAAAGCGGGCGGGCACTTATATTCCACCGGCCGCCGAGAAGTAAAACCGTTTCGCGCGAGAGTCCGGTTTCGACGAACCGGTCGATCGCCTCTCTCTGTTTTAAGGAGCTCTCGAGCGAGCGGGGCGAGCTACCGATTATGCGTACGGCGCGCGCCCGCAATTTACATCCGCGTGAAATGTGATTTTTGTAACCCGCTGCCCGGGTATTATGTGGAACGATGCTGGAAATATGCGGCCTTTAAATGTGCCTCCGGAAAATTCTAATTTTTTAAATGGGCTAACCGGCGATTTGTCACTCGGATTGCGGAAAATTTCGCTCGACCGCCGCGCTTGGATGTTAATTCGGAATCTCGACTATCTATTTTGAAAGTCTCAGGCAAATTTGCTTGTAAGTAGCCGAGCTTGAGAGATGGATCTTAATTTGTTTTTCATTTTTACGGTTTTACTAATTTAGCCACGATTATGTTCCTTTGAAAGCGGATTATTTAACTTTATCTTTGTCGAAATTTTAATTGACTGAAAATTTAAATTATTTTAGTAAAGTAAGAAAACGAAATTATCCGAATTCATTCGCACAGATTGAAACAAAGAAACTTAAATACAAAACAAATAAAGCTCGACGCGACAATCACAGCGCGAAAGGTCGCAATTGGAAAAGGTTATACGCGCGCCTCCCTCCGTCACGTTATAGCGATCGTTGCATAAATCAGTGCCTCCGCTGACGACTTCATATCGCTCGAATTTGCGCGGGCAGCGAGCCAAGAGATACAAATTACAAAGCGATCCCTAACAAATTCGCCTCCCACGGAAAGGCGATCGAGCGGCTGTCTAGTAGCTCTCTCGCTCTCGGGGTCATTATAGCGCGATTTTTCACCGAGGGCGCACACAAGCCTATGGGACTCTCCTTGTCTCTCTCTCTCTCTCTTTCTCTCCTTGAACGACCTCGCTCGGTACCGCCCACGTGTCGCGCGCGTGCGCCTTTCACGTATACGCTCGGCGCTGCTGCACCGCGGGACCTTTGAGAGAGCGGCTTGCTGCTCCTACTGTTGTGGATTTGAGGAATCGGCGCGGTGCCCTGATTTTTTTTGGGAGAGAAGTACGAAGTTATTAATCTTTCGGGCATTACGGTTCTCCGTTACTGATTTTGTTTTCTGTTTTGATTTAGCGATAAAGAATTACTGTGTTTAAAGAAATATTTGAAATAATGAAATGCTTTTAAAAAAAAAATTACAATTTTTGCACCTACATAATAGAATTTATGGTTCATAAATGTAATACATTTTTTTAGTTTGTATATTCATTTCAATAAAAACAGAAAATAATTTTTGTAAAAAGAAGGAAAGGAATTGTTTATTATTTGTTAACATTTTTGTTACAGCTTTATTAGTCGTAATTAATTATATGCACATAGCTAATTACTAGTATTGTTAAATCATATATAGTAACTAATTACATTGCTTATTTTTATGTCAATTAAACACTGTTAAATAATAAGTACACCTGATGCCTTATAGACAAAATACTTAAATCAGTTATTATAATTTTCAAATTTACGCGTAATCGCATATATCTTAAAATGCGTAATCGCATATATTTTTATTAAAAAAAAAAAAAAAAATAAAATAAAAAACCACTTTCAACCTCTTGCACCTTCTTAAAAGCCACCTTCATCCTTTGACACTTTTTTCCATCCAGTTTCCCATCTGTACTTCCACCACTCGCCGTCGACGCAAATCCGCCTGTTCTCAAACTCGACTTCCTTACCCGCTTGCTTGAGCCGCTCCGCCATCATGAGCATTTTAAAGCGCTCCTGCCTCTCGACGTAGGAGAGGGCTTCCCCAACGAATAGATTGCCCTCCGTGGCGATCTCCTTGCGCAGCGCAAAGATCTTCTTACAGTCCTCGGCGTTCTTGAAGCGCACGGTGAACAAGACCTTGCCATTTTTCGTGCGGCCCCACTGCAGGTCTTCCCACTTGGCCAGCCTGCCCGTCCACGTCCTCAAAGCCTCCTTCAGCTCGTGCTGGGTCGAATTCGACTTTTTCCAGCCCTCCTTGACCATCAGGCACAGCTGGTATTGCTCGCGCTGCGCGTACTCCTTCGGCCAGTCGATCTCGTCGTTGTCCTCGACCGGGTTCTCGCGCCACCATTCCTTTGGCAGTGGCTGCTTAATCCAATCGAGCCATTCGCCGTTTGCTAATTGTCTCCTGTCATCGGCGATGCTGCTCAAGTCGTCGATGGACGACGCCGGGGTTCGCAGAGAGAGGTTCGAGGTCGATCTGCTGATCACCGGAGTGCTCGTCGCTTTCTTCGTCTGCACGGAATCGTTGAGGCTCTGGAGCTCCATTTTCAATTTCGACAATCTCTCGCGCAGTTCTTTCTCTTCTTCTGATAAAGTCGACAGAGGTTCACGGTTGCTGAAATCTTTTTTGAAGTTGGCCAGCTCTTCCTTCAGACATTTCACGTGTGCAGTCACTTCTTCTTCGATGTCACCGATTAAGCTTTTAACGTGCTTCAGTTCTTCTCCAAATCGTCCTATCACGTTTATGCGTGCTTCAATTTTTTCCATTATAGGAGGAAAACAAAACCACCCGGCGATTATTTGGCGAAGTCGATTTTTTAGGTTATGTGCGCAGACACGTCTTACTGAACTGATCCTCAGAGTAGTTAAACCGCACTTAATTTCCGAATAAATCAACTCGTCTCAACGACACATCTGAATGCAATTAACGTTAAACTTTAACTAACTATTTTATCTTAACAAACATTGAGTAACGATACTTACCTTTGCTCCCAAGTAGAACGGCATCGTTGAGTCTTTCTGCTCGAAGTGAATATGCTGCTGATAGGACTTGGAAAGTGAGAGCATCGGCAGCCGACTGTGGCTTCTGCGAATGTACTCGACGCTGACTGCCCGAGATATAGGATAGCTTCTTAATCTGTTATGGCGGACAGGGCGCGCTGAAGCTCACCTTCCATCTGCTTGCTCTGTGTTTATATTTCAGCCTCGCCGGCTCGGTCAACCTAAGCCGCCGGAATAACACGATATTACGAAAAAAAATGTTTTCATCCGAAATAATGTTTTGATTTTAATTTAAGTTTGAATAGAACGAATTTGTGGAATGAAGAATTGATTTATAATTTTTAAATTTTAGACCGAAAAAATACTTTATTTCAATAATTGACACACATGTCGTTAAACTAAACCAGTATTACCATCACAAACTATTTTAAAATAAACGTGCGAATAAAAACTTTTAAATAATCGTATGATTTAAAAATACTATAAAAGTTTATTAATAAAATGTCATCCTAATTTAAATATCTTCAACAAAAACTTCCTCTAAAAAAAAACTTTCTCGCAAACCCCATTCCAAAGGCAGGCTTTCGTCTTGATGCATCTGTTGATATTCGCGAAGCCCGCGCTGATTTATCGTAACATAATCCAGGCTCTCTCGATCGTCCATTCATTATTTGCTCTCAATGAGAGACGCCTTCGATCCGCGCGTCTAGATATCACGTGGGCAGCTCGCGCATATATATATGTATATATGTACACACGCGCCAGTCATCGCGCGAGGAGGCTCTCCGTCAGTGTCGGATGTACACGTCGATTCGTCATTCTCGCGAGAATGCAAGTCTGCATTGTTTATGTTAATGCGCGAGGGCTTCCATGGCGATCCTATACGGCTTGAGTTCTATTTTAATGGATTGTAGGGATTTTTGAATCAATGTATTCGAAATATTCGTATATTATTTCTGGTGTGATATATGTATGTGTTTATTTTTTGCTGCTCGACAGTTTGCAGTGTACTTTAAAAGTAAACTTTGTCATTTTGAGTCGCAAATTTGTACAAGGTACGGGTCGATGAAAGTGAAAATATCATTTGAGTTAATAAAAATAAGATTATGCAGTAGCGATTACATCTCGAGTTGAAAGCACTTTAAAGTCGTCATTGTCAATATATTACTGTTTAACAGATGTTCTTTGATGAAAGTTTTATTTATTTCTTCATCGAGTAAGGCTGACATAACACATATTTAGACACGCAATAACGATTTAATGGAATAATTAAAACTAAACCGTAAATGTAAATCTATCATTTATATTTAAAAAATAGATAAATAATAATGTTATAAAATAATATTATATATAAACATGGAAAATTCTTGTGCGAAAATAATATTTGAACAATATAGTAAAACTGTTTAAAATAATTTGTCAATCTCACAATATCTAAAAATAATTAAGTATGGTTTAGGTACTGCATATAATTCAAAAAATCACACTTATATAATAGCTGTCGCCCAATCAACATCGATACCCATCCGTAAAGAGCCTCCTCCAAGAAAATCATATATATGCAGCCCACACTCGGCTCCATTACGTCCCTTCCCGCGGCGGCTTTCCTCCGCGTCGCACAAAAGCGCCGATCGCCAAAAAGTCTCCTCCTCCGACGAGGTTTCCTCCGTCGCCAGCCGTCCGGAATGCGGCTCGTCCCCGCGTCTCCTCTACTCGGCGGCTCGTCGTCGGGATGGTAATAGAAGGTTTCCGTTTCCTGCGACGGGCCCCGACTAGCAATGACTTTCGCTCTATTCGCCTGCGCGCGTGTATGTACATAATACGCGCGACACGTGAAATTCTGGGTGCGGACCGGCCGGAAGTCGCCGCCGGCGATTGCTGCACCGACAGCCCGACTATGGCACTATATAAAGGTGGGAATGCCGAGAGCGCTGCGCCGAGACTCCCGCGAGGCCTCGCGATCGAGCGCCATTAACGGCTCTTTTCAATGTTGATTTTTTAGCGGGATTGAGTAGACGGGTTGACTCGATTGCGTGATGCGGTCGCGGACGAAAAGTAGTTCTTTCTCCTTTCCTCGGCTTCTTCTCTCCCTTCTCTCGGTAGTTTTATTTTAGCTTCGATTTTACGAAATGCTTCCGGGATGCTTTTTGAGTCTTTTATTTTCATATCTTTTACTGTAATTTATAACTGTAGGAAGTATTGCCTACGTAAATCAATGTTTTGAAGACAAGGCGAAATTGATTAAAAAATATTTTCGCTGCACGTACTCTGAAGTAATTATGTAAAGTGATTACAGTGCAGACGGTTACAAGTGATTTAATGAATTGTCTTTTGTAAGTCAGATAACAATAGATCGATCTCTATAAGTCAACGCTTTTTGAAACTTATATACATCGGGAAGCGCCCGAGAGAGAAGAATGAGAATGCAAACTACATTATCTAAGATGAAAATAATAATTTATGTGCGCCTTCGAAGCGATCTAAAAATCGCCCAACAAAGTAAGCCGCGATAAAATATGCGTCCGACGAATTTTTAGGAACTGAAAATTTAATCTAACCAATTCCAGCCGCGCAATTACAAGAACAAATGAGTCGTAACAATCAAACGTCGGCGCGCGCAGGAAATGAAGTCAGTGCCCTTACTTAAAAAAAATTATCAAGAAGATTAATCGAGGAGCGAGATCGAAATCAATTAAAAATCGAATAAATCATCTTCGACTTCGGGCAGAGAAATCAGCCGGTGCGCGCGCAGCCCTTCCTCCGGCGCAACAATAATTACGTAACCGACGAATAAGAGGAAATTCAATTAAGCGACTCGCGCATAATAGCCAGCGAAATCAAAACAAGCCCGCGTCCGATCGAAATCGAAGCGGACTCATCCTTCTCCGCGAAAGGCAGAGAGCAACAATGGCCGAAGCGCGGTTCGACAATTTTCGCCCGGCGGATAATCTCCCGGACTTTTCTCTCTCTTTCTCTCTCTCTCCCCAGGCTAATTATCCGCACGACCGCATCGAGAGACGTTATAACGTCTTTCCCCGGGGACGCGTCGTTGCGAAATTTATGCATCTGTCCCTCTCGCGAGAGACGCGGAATCGGGGAACCGCGACCCCCCGAGGCGCAAAACTCTCTCGAGCGCGGAGCTCCGTTCGGCTCGCGGCGCTTACGGCCGAGGAATTTCGCCTCTAAGTGCAGGGGACGCCGCGGCAGTTTCGGTTGCTTTCGGCTTGGCCGGCTCTCGGTTCGTTTGGGCGCGGAGCTACGGCCGTTTTTTGTCGACGATTTGACGCGGTTAGCAGGCTCTCTGATTAGATGAAACGATCGCGGTTTAGTTTGAGTTTGTCTAAGTTGAGCGGGAGCTTTTGGCTCCGCGGAACGATTGGATTATCTGGCTTGGCGGCTAGTTTTGGAGATTTCATGAATACTGTTTGAGTTTTTATACCAGCAAAATCGTCACGTATGCCGGTGCACGCGTACAACGCTGATTCGGCACCGCTGGAACTCGCGTTGCCCTGGCAGAGTTTTGTCTCCAATTGCGATAAAGACCAAGTGACACGTATCAGCATGGAGTCTGCATCCGGACTGCAGTTACGGCAGTGAGATTGCATGGGGAGGTTAGGTGGTGAGCCAGTCGAAAATTCCGGTCGAAAACGACGGACGCGGTAGCCACGTGCTCTAATATGACAAATTAGGGTTTCCAGCATCCTGACGTATTTTATTGACAGTACGCTAATCCCCATAGCAATATTAACCGGTTTTCTTACTTGACAATAAAACAAGAAATACTTTAAATTATCATGTGTTTTTACAATGAAAAATTTAAATAGCTTGAACTTTTTTTTTTATAATTTTAACGAATTCGTAAATGCAGTGCAAGTCAAATCGCAAATTGTGAAAGCATGCAGTTACAGGGACTAGAAAAAAACTTTCTTCCACGTTAGTCAATAAAATAAGATTATCTTTCAATCGTTTTAAACTTCATAACTTTTCGCATTTTTGTACCTGCAATCGTTAAAGTTCAATGACCTGTACAGAATGCATCCGACAGAAACAAATTTTCTCCAAAACTTTTAAAAAATCATTAGAGCCAAAGCACGTCGAAGAAACGAACGAGAGTCAATTATCCTTTTCGATATATCCCAATATTGTTTTGTCGAATGTGCGTCAGCATCGGCCGAATCTAGCCCATTACCCAACAGTTTTCACACGGCAAAGCCCCCGCGCACTCGACGAAATCTTCCAAAAAAGCCGGCGGCGCGCACAACAGGAAGCGATAAGAAAAATCCTGGAAACTAATTGCTCCGACCAAAAAATCTCCGCACCGCGTTTCTCCTTACGCCGCTCTCTCTCTCTCTCTCTCACTTGCCGCGCTCGCCGATACATCAATCCGACAAAAGGATCGCCGGCAAAAAAAGGCCCGCACCGCTGGCTCCACCCTAATAAAAGTCGACTGGCGCGCGCGCGCGCCGAGTGGATAGAGAGCATTGCGCAATGTTCGCCTCTCGATGAAATAGTTTTCGCGGCGCAGCGCTAATTTTCGCGCGTTACGTAAACCGCGAATCGCGGCCCGAGAGAGTCTGAGAGAGAGAGAGAGAGAGAGAGAGAGAGAGAGGGAGAGCATAAAGAATTCCGCGAAACATCGATGATGGCCCGTTTACACGGGCGAGCAAACAAAACGCGAAAAGTGCGCGCGACGTAACGTCGATGCGCGCGGCGCGGAGAGCCGCGGGCCCCGAGGGTAGGCACGACTCCGAGCCCCCCCAAACAAATTGATCGCCGGCGCCGATAGTTTCGGCACGTTTCGTTTTTCCGATGATAAATTGCGATTCGATGTATCGAGAGCCGAGTTGCCGGGACCGCCGAGTGTTATAATATGGGCACGAGAGGAGAGTCGATTGATCGGATATCTTATTTTTCGGGAGTTGCCATTGTTTTAGAATTGCCGTTCGGTTCTTGGGGAATCTTCGGTATTAATCGGAGTATGTTAATTAGACGCGGGTTTGAAAAATTGCGACTTAACAAGCAATTGTTTTAATCGCTCCAGCTACTGGTTTCTCTTCTAAATTGCTGGTATATTGAAGAAATCGTAAAAGATTTAATCGACGCGCGTGTTAGAATTTAATTGTTAATTTGAAGCAAAAAAAAAAAAAAAAAAAAAAAGAACGTGTAGTTCGAAAATGCGTTAACTAAATGTCGAAATCTCCGTGCGACCTCCATTGTTTCGAGACGCGATGACGAGCCAACGTGTAGCAACTGTACATTACTTACAAAGTGGCGATATCAAGCAGTGAATTAACATTCATTAAAATATTTATGAATAACGATATACCGCAGGCCGATCTTTATCTCCTAAAACGTGCGACTCCGTTACTTCTCCCGGTGACTTGAACGCCGGTAAATGGAAGTATTCTAATACGCGAAATGAGTGAAACGTTTCAGTTATTATTCCCGGCGGAAACAAAAAACTTTCACCCTCTTAAAGAGAAATTTCCATAAAATGGCCAGCTCGCAAATTCGAGCGCAGTCACCCTCTCTTAAACGGCGATATCATCTCTCTCTCTCTCTAACTAAGCAGAGCAGAAAAGTATACCGGCGGCGTAAACGCCTCGTAACAATCTCGTAGATCCCGAACTCCGCTCCCCGAGTCGTCGCACTCTACGCGCGCGTCCATTTTCCCGCGAGATCGCTCGACGATATCACCGAGAAACTTTCAGCATCTCGCGTCAACAATCGGACTCGGCGGCGGTATACGTACCCGTGGAAAAATGAAAGGAAGTCTGGGAGTCGCGGAGCCCCGATAAATCATGTCGCGAAAAGCAGCAGCAGCCGCCGACGCGCGAAAAAAAAGGCCGCGGCGAGGAGAGTGTAAAAGGGGGAAAAAAAAAGGAAAAAAGAAACAACAGCGGCGGCCCGCGAAATTCCGCGAATCAGGCCGAGGATAATCATCGGACTGGGCAGGAATGTGGGGGGTGATTATATGTAAGAGCTCCGTCTCTCTCTCTCTCTCTCTCTCTCTCTCTCGATGTAAAGACTCGGCCCAGTTTTTCGCCTTTTACGACCTGCCATTAGTCGAGTTACGATCGCAAATAATACCGGCGAGAAAAGAACCGCAAGCGCCAAGGAGTCGGGTGACACGCGAGGAAGATCGGCGTCCGCGCGCGCGGGAAAAGCGACGACGTGCCGATGTCAAGCGGGGTTACTCGAGTTTAATGACGCGCGCGCGCGCGATTCGTCGAGGTAAAAGTGAGAGACCTGTTTAACGACAATGTACGCCGCTTGCTCTCGGGGCTGCTGACGATATGCGAGCTGCGAGCGCCCGATGCGGAGGAGATATGACGGAGAGGAGAGACAATTGAGGAGTCGCGTGCCGATGGGAAGCGTTCGAGAGCGGTTCAATGGGTTCGAGTATTCCTGCATGGCTCGAATGCGCGTTGTTGACTCTCGAGGGGGCTGAGTGCAATGCCTTTTGCTGTACGTAAATGCGCTATTGGAAGAAAGTACGTAAATCGAATTCTTTGCGAGTCTACAAAAAAGTCTTTATTGTATTCGTTAACTTGGCGGTTAAAATGTTTTCTAATTTTTTTTTAGAATTATAGTATTCCGAGTTGAGTGGAAGGGTAATTTTTACTTGTAATAAGAAAAGATAAAAAAGATATCTAACTTAATTTAGCCATCTCCAGAAGGAATAAAATTTATAATCAAAATGTAAATTATCATCATATTTTTCTACTTATCTTACTTTTTAGAACTGTGAATATAAAAATAAAATTTCTTATTGTCACCTAGTTTAATTCAAAGTAATATTTCTATTGATTGGTTCACTTCATTCTAATAACTTTTATGAAAATACAAACTGCAAATAGAAATGAATTGCGTGTTAAATTTTATTTGCTTTTTGAAGATTGCATAAAATCTCACATAATGCATTAATCATAGGTATTGTTACGGGCCGCGAATTAAATTAAAACCAAGCAAGGAAGGAAAAAAGTGGACGACGGGACTCGAACCGGGGACCGCACGATTGCGAGGCTCGTGCTCTAACACCGAGCTAACGTCCACGATGCAGCTTCGGTGCATACGAGCAGTCCTCGTATCTCCTTGCATC